>PPHD01017144.1:0-15201 GCA_002909625.1 Bambusicola thoracicus
TAAATCATGTGTTTCCAAGTCTGGATTCAGATTTTGTTTTGCTTTACAATTAATAAAACTGACTTCTTTGTAGCAAGTGAGATTATTACCATAACCTATATTGTTTTGTGATGACTTTGCATTCTCATATCAATAAAAACTACTAATTTGTATCTGCCATTCAAAAAGCCAGAGATCTGATTCATAATAAGACAAGAATTTGGTATCTCTATGTTCAGCATGTCATTGCTTTATAACAATCTCATTCTTCTTGTTCGTGCTTTTCCTAAGCATTTACCTTTTGAATTGATTTTTCTCTAGTACTTGATCTTTGTCACGAAATGTCTTATCTTATTTGAACAAATATTTTTTGGATGTTGTTGTCACATGAAGCTCAGAAAAAAAACAACAAAGAACTTTGTCATGCTGTCTTGAATACAGTTGCAGCTAAATTTGCAAACCTTTTTTCGACTTCACGTTGAAGAACGCCTGGTAACTTCACTTGGCTTTTAAGAGAAAGACTGTAGAAAGGAAATGGGGAAAAGGAAAAAAAAAAAAAAGCTTTTTCTAGTATGATTTTGTTCCTTTTTCATATCAGTGATTGTAATAATGTAAAGGTCAAGCACTAATTAATTTTCAGTTCTCTGATTAACTGGGTAAAACTGTCTTTTTCTCTTTTCATTTTTATTTTTCTCATAACTGCCAGTTAAACTAAGTATAACAGCACTCTTGTATTCCATATGTATTTTGCTGTTGAGGAACGTGAACAATAAATTTCTGTAATTCTGACTTTGAGGTCTGATCCGTTGCCATATTAGGGAAATACACAGTAAAATATAAGCTGACACTGGAATTTGATGTTGTAACTGACTTTTACCATTGCACGTAAACAGAGTAATTATTCTAAATCATACCATCACTTTCAGCTGGATAACCACTAAAATCACTGCACAGTGGTTTCCTGAAAATGCCACAATCCTTCAACTGCCAAATTAAGCCTAGGGAGAACAACTATCAGTAGTGCCTGTACAGTTATGTAGAGAGAGATACGCCCTGAACCAAGTGAAAAGATATTCAGGAAGAACAGTAACCTTTCCCATGATGTGTGCATTTTCCATTACATTTCTGACACAAAATGCTGTGAAATGATTTAATGGTGACATTTTGTTTTGCTGACTTTCCCTTTTCTCATTAAAAGGAAACAAAAGTTAGGTTAGGAAGGTAGAGGAAGGGTGGCCAAGCATTTGAATTCTATTACAGAAATCTCTGTTCTCTTTTAAAGACAAAAACAAAGCCATTCTATGTGCATTGTTTCTCATATTGAATTTTACTGATTATGGGGGAAGGGAAATGTATATATCTCCAGCACAGTATTGAACGCCTTTTTCTGTGAAGTTAATTTATGTTGTTGCTCTGCAGTAATTGCATGCAAAGGATGATAATTCAGGAAAGCATCCTTTCTAATTAGCAATCACAGAGATCTTATACATGAGCTATACAGCACAGTACACTTATTTCTGCATGTCATTTTTTATATATATTATTATAAATTATTGGAGAAGAGAGCAAAGTATGAGGAACTATAATACACTGAAAGGTCAGCATTGTCACTTGAAAATGGATAAGTTTGTATGGAGTGAGAAAGCTTCTGCCCATCGATATCATACAGGAGCTTGTCTGCATCTAAGCTAATAAATGTAAGCGTGGTTGAACAGGAAATATCACTTGTCTAAAGTGTGGTTCTTGCATCCTTTGTCAGCTTTTGGAATTAATGAAAAATTATGCTTCTGCCTAGCACAGTATACACTTTCATCCTTGATTTTTGTTTTCTTAAGGATGTATAAAGTTTTCTTGGCACTTCATTATTTTTTTTTTCCCTTCTCCCATCCAGTTGTAATGTGTTGGATGATTATTACTGCCATTGCAATTCACTAGGTTTCCCTGTGGGGGCACTGGAAAATAAACTTTAGAGATGCAATTGTCCAGTGATTTGCAATAAAAAACATAGGTGTTGGAGCCTGTTTGCTATCATGTTATTTATCGACCAGTCAAGAAGACATGCTGTGTTTGACAAAAAATCAGAATATTCTTCAGTCATTTCTGATTTGAGAGCCTCAGCTCTTTAAGTGAAATCTAAAATGAAAATAATTTATTCGATTTAACTATTTGTAGTTAAAAGCAAACAGAGACAACTAACCCTGCACTTTTTCTGGAAGCTAGTGTGTGTAGTTGGGTTTTACTAGTGGAACATGTTATGAAAAATGTAGGAACTGAGAACATTTTCAGGACTTTATGGAAACTTCAGCATCCTACATATGGTGAAATGTGTTTGATGAAGTGTTTGTGTTTTTCAGAGGGAATTTTAGTGGTAATGATAACCTAGTGGGTATTGATGCTTGAAATGTTGCTCAGTTTTCACTGGAGTTTATAGAAGTAAATGCAAGTATAATTCAGTGATACCAGTGGACTGGTAGCTACCTTAGGATATATTAGAATATTATTTTACAGAATTTTCTCAATTGATTGCAAAAATCCACAGGTATGTAACATAATTGTTAAAAATGTGTTGCCATTTATTTGACAATGATATCTAAACAGTAATTTCAGATCTAATTCTTAAAAAAGGCAATTAAAAATGAAATAGGTGTGGTGAAGTTGTTTTGGCAGCCTTTAGCTGTTTGTAATTTTGTACAGCAATAAAAGCTAGCAATAGCAGTACCAAAATTGCATAGCAGAAACTTGATCATAATTTGGTAGGAAAATACTGTATGAATAAAAGTGCACATTTCAGTCTGAGCTGCAGCTAAGTTTTATCCTTGGATTTAAAAATCTCATAAATTTGAAGACCTTTCTGAAGTGTGCTTGTTACTGAAATTCAGTGACAGATTATAGCTGGTCCTGATGTTGTTACCTCGGGAAATAAGGAAGAGGAGTTGAATCTTCTATTTCTATAGTATGTTGGTATTATGCCTTTCTGGGCCTCAAAATGGATGTCTCTTTGAGTCTTCTGATATGGACCACTTATTTCATGTCCTGTATGCTTAGCAATTAAGGCAAATAGAATATAAAAGAGAATGGAGAATATTCTTGTGCATTTTTCCATCTGACACAGTTCATGCTGATTAGTATAACCACAAGGGAGCACAGGCTTGTTGTTTGTGCTTGGTAAAAGACAATTAGAATAAAGTTTAAACTCTCTCTTTATGACCTTGACAGTCAGTTTCAGAATTCTAGTGGACTTCTAGTTTCCAGTCTAGAGACTATTTTGGACATGACTTCCTAAGGGGGTATATTTTTGCATTACTATTCAACGATGCTAAGATTTGGAGAACCAAGGATGAAGGTGTTTGTGGGTGGTACACAGTGTAATGTAAAAATCCACACTGAAAAGGAATAAATGAGTTTTGAAGATATTCAAAAAGAAAAACAAATTGCATTCAGTAACAGCATGAGAAATTTTGGCAAGGATAACCTTACTTAATAAGTTTTGAAGACTGTTTAATAATAAATGATAGATAAAGAGAGCAATTTCTAGATTTTTCTGGCTTGATGAAGACTAAGTAACTGTAACTGCCAAGCATGTGAGCCTGTAGAGGGATGTTAAGAAATGCATTTGAGAAAAAGATGCTTAATGTCCATTAAAAAAAAAAAGTTACATATGTTGAGATTTTAGGTTTTGCATGAGTAAAATCAGTATTGCCAGTTTTAGTAGTGAGAGCAGTGTTCATCAATCTAGTATTTAATTGACATTTTTTGCATTTTGGAGAGTTTATGCCATTACTGGTATATAAAAAGTAGCAGTTTGATATCTTAAGATGCAAAGCAGATGAAATGGAAAAAAAAAAGTGTTATTTTGTAACCAGTCATAGTAAAATTATTTAAATTTACATAAAAACAGCCTGTCGTCTGCTGGTACCTACTGACAGTTCTTTTAATAACACTGGCTGTGAAAAAGAGATAAGAAAACCAGCGGGCTTTTAAAACTCCAGTGGTAACCTTAGTTTTTCACATTAAAGAACAATAAGTAAACTGTAGGACTTTAATTTTCTTCAGTTCTGAAAGGCTTGTCTAAACCATTTTTGCTTTTATAAAGAGCTGAATCACGGAGCAGCTGTGATTGGAAGAGCTGGTCCCCAGCCCCTTGCTCAGAGCAAGGTCAGTTGGAGTAACTCATGCCAGGCAGGGGCTGGCTGGGTTTTCAGTACCTCCATGTTTCTGCAGCCTCTCTTGTTCTGTTTGACCTTCCTCACAGTAGAGCAAACAAACAAACAAAAAATACGCAAAAAAATGCTGCTGCTTATGCTACAGTGTGCACTGTTTCAATTTGCGCCTGGTTCCTCTTGCCCTTTCATTCAGCACCACCAGGAAGTATGTCCCTCCCCATCCCGTGAAAACACAGGTCAGATGAACTGGTTTTCTGTGGAGGGTCTTAAGATACTAGTACCCTGATACGGATCATAGTTTTTTGAAGACTTGATCTGAACAGCTTCTGTGAGTTAGCCATTATTTTCTGAGTCAAAACTATTGTGGCCTCTTTTTCACCTTGCATGTAGCTGCACACACGTATGTAGGTTTGTATAGATTGTATGTGTATGCATGTAGTGGTCAGGAAAGGCAACTACAAATTGTAAGGCCTGTCCAATGCTCCTGTGTGCAATGATTTCATCTGGATTCTCCTCTGAAAGAAAGTGACACATTAGCTTGTGCTGACCCACTTGATTGCTATATGTTTATAACAGTGTTTTGCATCTCTGTGGGAAAGGAAGTTTGAGAGAAGTTTGTAGTACTTGGTACCTAACATTTTTTTCAGTTGGTCCTGCTCAGCATAGAAATCACGTAAGATTAAATTTCTAAAAAAACTGGAGTCCTTTATTCTGAAACTTGAATTAATAACTTATCTCCTTAGTTCTACTTAAATATCTTAGTCTCGTTTTAATTATGAAAATAATATCTTACTATTTCATTCAAGGTTATTTTCACCATTTCATGAGACGCTTAAGAAAAATTCCCATTCTCACCATTTCTGCATCTAAATTTAATACTAACCCATGAGTACGAAATGATTATTTTTTTAGTAATGAAGATTGATAAAATTCTGAAATTAAGCAGCATGGTATTTTCAGTGTAGATTTATTCATATTGAAGTTATTTGAAGTACTTTTTCTCAGTTTACTACATATGGAATTGTTTACTTGAAGGTAGTAGACTTTATAAGTTAAAGTGATACTGTTCAAAACATTACTGTCATTATAATTGTCAACTTAAGGAAAATGTATCATATACATAGAACAAGATACACAAAGAAATGGGAAACTTTTGTTTCTGGTTAAATATTTCTGCCTCTTTCAGCATCTTGCATGTGTTCAGTGTTCTCTGTCAGCCCCAGAAGTGCAAATGTTTCTAGAATGCTATTTTTGTTTTTGCCATTTCTTAAGATGTATATAACATTTTTGTTCAAGCAGCCAACAGAGCTTGGCACCAGAGCTTTGGGAAAGTAGTACTTCAGCCTCCCTTGATCATTGTTTGTGAGGCTTTTTGTCTCTGTTACTGTCACAAAAATGTTTTCTGCGATTCACTGGAGAAGTCATTGCTGAATGTTTTTTGGAAAATTTTTGGAAACATTTTTAAATTAAAGTTTTCAGTGGTTCTTTTAGATTGTTAGTTTCAATTCACTTCTTTCAAATTCATATTACTGTTTATGCTTCTGAAATAGTGCAAGCTACCCACTCCAGTTTCTCCAGTCATGAATAATGTATAGTATACTTCTATACAGTGACTGAATTGTAAACTGTTTACTTACAGGCAGTGAAAAGTGAAATGCTCAAATGAAATGTCTGTGACTGAAACATATCAAAACCTCCTCTGAAGGTTTGTAGCTGGCATTGGAAGAGATGAAAATTTGATACGCTAAGCACGGGTGATAATAGCAGTACTGGACCTCCTGTTCCACACTATTTATAATACTATAGTCAAACTAAAAGTTTCTTGTAATGAAGGCATACTAGAAATACAGTAGATGTTTTCAGGCAAAATTGCTAATTGTTGATCTGTTTCTGAGAGTTGAGCAAGTCTATTATCTTATATGCACACAGGCTTTTAAGTGAATTAAAAATTTGATCAGAGGTTTCCTTTTCTTTCCCAAGGACAGAAAAGAAGTACATCTGTGTCAGTTTGATGAAATCTGGAATATTAGAAGGAAACCTTTGAGTGTTGTAAGCAGAATGGCTTCCTTGGAACTTTGAGAGACTTGCTACAGCTGGTTTTAGGTCCGTTATCACCTATGCTTATAGTATACTGTGGGCCAGCTCAACATGCTTGTTGCTGCAGTTGCAATACAGTTTGCTACAGGACATGCAGAGAAATGAAAAGTGGGAACAAATAGCTTACCACTGATGTCAGTGATTGGTAATTGAAGTCTGTTTGATTCACATGCAAAGTGGACATGTGTACAGAAGATGAGAAGAATAAAAGGGGGCAGTGAACTTGACCAGTGTGTCTCTCTCTCTACCTTCTGCATCATTCTGGGCATCTTTTGTAACTGAGAAATGCAAGCATGATATACATGACATAGGTGATTACATATGATGAAGATAAGCACATGGCTGGATTAACCTTGGTTTGAATATCAGAGTCAATGCAGACATCTGATGAATCGTCGAATACAAGCAGTTGTTAGTAAGGTGAAGATGTTTCAAGCCCTGTTGCTCCTTGGAACAAGCTGATCCTGTTCTTAGCAAATTGCTGTTTTTATTTATTATTCTTGTCAATACCTTTTACTATTTCAAATCAACAGATACAGATAAATGCTTTAATTACCCAGCAGTTTGAATTCTTGCATCTTAACCATATTTACTCAGTAAAGCCAAGCTTATTCAGGTGTGCTGCATGAAACATGGCCTTGAGTTCCAGGTGCATCCTTGATCTGTGGTTGTACAGGTAAAAAGACTGGTACTCATTGCGAAACCCAGAGGTCGTAGTGGAAATGTGATGAGCGGGCTGGAGTTTGGATGGTAAGTGTGGAAAAATGGAATCAAGACAGAGTTGCAGAAAGGTAGCAAAATGCTCATTTTTCAAACTTCGGAACTTGTGAGAAGTCAAGCTACTTAGAGAAAGAAAACTGTGGATGGTGGTTGGAAAGAGATGCTGAGACTTTTTAAAGTCTCAGCAAGCCAGAGTTGTGGATAGGAACCTGTGCTGAAAAGAGCAGTTTGCTGTGGTAGAGTCACTAGAGATGAGACGAGAGTCTCAGTGTTTTCCAGTGAGTGACTAGAAAATTACATCATATTAAATTTTTAGCTACTTTACATGTTGCAGAGGATATGTAGTATGCTTATAAAATTTCTCTTCGATACTGGTACTTTATTGTGAAAATACTGAAGTTACTTGGAGATAAGAAATTAGCTTTTTGGCTGAACTTCTAGTCTCCATGTTTTTACATATTTTCTTTGATGTTATGTGGTACCTTTCATCTGTCTTGATCAACTAATTTGAAAATAGTCTAGGCCTTGTTTGGAGTGTTTTCATTTTCTTCTTTTCCTATGAGAAGGGATTTCAGAAATCAGTTTATCACAATCAGAGATTTTACAGATTCCTGCACTTGACAATTTTCTTGAGATAAATTCTTTAACTTCTTTGTTGTATTCTTTATGTTTCTTTTTTTTTTTTTTTAACCTTTTGTATATGTGCCATTCTGGTGCATCATTTGATGTCTGCGTTGGCCGTTTCTTGAGAGGAAACTGAACCAGTGTTAAGGAAGAGAGGGGTGCAGAAGCATTACAGAATAACAATGAGCATTAATAAGGAAAAAAGCTAAATTTTCTCTTTGTAGTTCTGATGTCATGCAGAATGGCATCCAATCTTCTGTTATTTAATACTTTTGTCCCAATATTCATTCTTTGAAGCCAGTATCATTAGGAAGACGTTTGAGCCTGTTACTACTTACTTTAAAAAGCAGTTTCTTTTCTACCTTAAGTGAATATTGAGAGAATTTTTTATTATTATTATTATTTTCATATTTCAAAGGGAACTGCAATGTGAAAGAGATGTGTCTAAGGGTGCCCAACCACAGAGGTGTAACAAAAGCTTAGGGAACCGCTGAAATGGGAAAAATAATTTTACTCACTTTGCACCCAGCATGGCATACAGTGAGCCATCAGTTCACTCCACTGGTTTGTTGTGCTTTAGGTTTGTTTCATGCAGACTTTGCTGCCAAAAGGTAATATAATGGAAATATATATTAAAAATATTTTTTTCTGTCTGAAGAAGTTACCACATTTTAATTCAGCTGAAACAAACCACACTTCATGCTTCACCTATGCTATCTTGTAGATGCACTTTTACTATAAGTAATATTCAACTGCAAAACACTGCTTCCTTGTTTCTCATAAAATTTTTTTTCAAAGGTCCCATTTTATATTGTTTGAGGAAAAAATGGTGGTAAATGTGTTACAGTGTACATCATGGTATTATTTCAATGATTTTAAGTTTTCTTAGAAATGACTATATCATACCTTGCATATAGTTCCACTAATAGAACGTTTTCTTAGTACACTTTTGTTGATTATCTTAAATACTGATAATTAACAAATTTGTATTTACAATGAAGATAGTCATTGCTTTTAAGGTTTATAGGTGACATTTGAATCTTATTTTTTGTGCACTCTTAACCATGACAAAGAGTACCATATGACATATTTGAACAATTGCTATTCTAAATACTTTTCTGAATAGTTGTTCTTGTAAGTGATGTATGATTTTTGTACATAGCTGTATTCTGATGTATGTGTATACATATTTGTTAACTTATGACATAATTTGAAAAACTATCACTAACTATTGCATGCTCAGAAATGGTTTGAAACAGAACTGTAATTCTCGTGGCTTTTGTACATTTAATTTTTGTGTATTTCACTTGTTTTTAGAAAGTTCTAAAACTGAAGGCTGAAAATGAATTGACAAATTACTGTGAATTATATGGAATGCTTGCATTGTAAGTTAAGCAAATGTGCTTTGAAACACTCCTTGGTCTTTCTATATCAGTTAATAAGCCAATTCTTCATCAATCTGAGCAGTACAAAAATATTCTGGCCTTTTGAGAGGGAAAAAAAAAAGTCCCAGTATTAAATGTGTGTGTGTGGGTGTGTGTGTTGTACAAGTGAATACACTGCTTTCTCCATGCTTTTCTAGTTTACTTAGAATTTTATTTATAAATGCAGCTAGGAACTTTTTATTTAAGCTGTTTCAAAGTGTTTTACTCTAGATTTGTAAATATTCATGGATGATACCAGTTTTTCTGAGGTTTGGAGTGTCTGTTTGTTTTTGGGTAGCTACAAATATGCATTATGTTCGGTCACAGTTATAAAACAAATTTTGAAAGTTTTAACACAATCTTTGTTTGGCTTTTAATGGACAAAATGTTAATAGTTTCTAGCTTTCAATGGAATACAAAGTCCCTTTTCAGTCAATGAGAAGGGCCTTTATTTATTAGTAACTTTGCATTTTGAGATGTCGTTTTACTACTTTTGCAAAATGAAACTGATTATGTATCACCCTTGGACAACTCTTAAAAATCAAGTATTGGTGTGTGGACAGTCAGATGCTTTCTTCAAGAGGGCTGCAAAAAAAGATTTCATGCTATTTATTGTAACTGAGAGAAATGCCCATACTGAGCATTGCAGGGTTGTTTTTTTTCTTCAGTGTAGCTGCTTGGCATCCTGATCTCGCAGCAGTCAGCAATACTTGGAAGTAATGGCTGATATAGAGATTAGTCTGCTAATACCTGAAATGAAAGCGCTCAGAATATCCAGCACAAATTATCATAATTTCTTGCTTGACTACTTCCTATATAGTAGCTTGAAGATCTGCAGGCTCTTTTCTGATCCCTTGATGTTGTTATGAAACTGAGATCACTGCTGTACTAGCCAGCTCCTGAATGTGGCATTTCAGAGGACTGATGATGAATTTCCTATGAAAACATTGGCCTAATGTCTCAAAATGAGCGCGTGAAAACTAAAGCTACATTGCCTAATGATTATCGTAACTGTTATGTTATTCAGAATTTACCTTCACGAGAGGAGAAAGGTAGCCATATAACAGTTGTTTGAGAAGAACCTCAGGAGGTCATAGAGCTTTGTCTCTCTTTCAGAGAGGGAGCGTTATCCTCAGTGGAAGAGGTAGTTTGTGGTTGTAACCCCTGCGCTCACTGCATAAGCTTTCCCACTGCTGCACTACTTAGAACAAAGAAGCTTTTTCTAATGTCCACCTTGAACTTTCCAAACTTGTGTCTGTCACATTGTCAGATATGATGGGTAAAGTTTGGCTATGCTGTCATTGTAAATGCTCTTCAGGTGGGCATGGGCTGCAATTGCATTCCCCTGCCACACACTATAGCATCCTCTTCCTTGATCTTTCTAGCTACAGAGGTGAGGCTGAGCAGCCTATGACTTTCTCAGTCCTATATGCTACCTTTCTTTAAAGAGATGTCTTAAGTCTTTAAGATGAGCATGTTTTAGCATTTTTTGTATTGTTTGTCATGATGTTGTTGAGATTTTACACAGGAGCCTGATAGAGATATCAAGCACCCCTTTCAGAATCACTATATTGAAATCTCCATGGATTGGAATATATTCAACCTAAGCCTGACTTGTTTTCTTGCAATTTACTGCTTTCTCTTTTCTATATCTTGCTGGTGTACTTGGAAGTCTGGAAAGTGATTTTCACTGAGCAAACTGAACCTTTGAGCTCCAAGATATCAAAGTACAAAGTACGTCAGGTCCTTCTGTGTTATCGACTGAATTGCAATCCATATTTTCTCTGAACTTCTTTCCGTTGCTGACCTTCTTGTAGAACTCTTTTTTGTTTCTCATTTGGGTTTATCTGTGATTATACCTTCTGAATTTTGTCTCTTAAGTACTCAAACAACCTCTTAATACTCCTCCTAAGTAATTTGCATTTATTTCCATTTCTTATGCTACCATCGCTCGTTTTGCATATTTAGTACAGTAAAAAGCTTCTTGCTTATCCAGGCAGACCTGCTGGATTTCCTCATCTCCTGCAGAGTGGAATGGGCAATTCTGAGCTCCAAGTAGATTTTATTTTAAAAATCAATCCTCTGTCATCTGGTAAGAGCCACCTGCAGGATTCTGCCTCACGCTTTCTTTAAAAAGCCAAGCTTGCTTCTTCAAAAGCCATGATGCAGCTCTTTGTAGTGTTTATGATGAAATAATAAATCTGTAATTTTTAAACTGCAACAGTGATAAGAGACTGTACTACACTTTTTTTGTTCTCTGGATGCAGTGTCCCAATGAAGTTGTATTAGTGTTGTTAACCTCCTCAACCTATATACAAGCAATAAGTAAAACCTCGTCTTGATTTCTCCTTTTCACAGTTGTTGCTGTAAGCATAGGACAGATTTGGAACTCTGCTATACTGTACAGCACTTCAGCAAAAAGGTGATACTTTAGAGAGGCTTAGATCAGTGTATTGCATGACACCTGCTGCATACAGTGGGACTGCTCTCTTTGATAGAGCACTTGAGCTGGAAACCAAAATCCAACTTCAGCTTATCTTGTGGCACTCTGATAGTCATGTTTGGATCTTAATATTTTGAAGTCATAGAGAAGGATCTAAATGTTTCTCTGGTACCAATAACCACTGATAACTGATGTCTAGCATAGTAGTTTAAGCCTGCATTTTCATTAACAGTGGTGTTAAAGGAGCTCTGCAGCTCCTTTAGACTATGGTAGTGACTGTTCATTGTTAAAACTTCAGTGTTGCAATGAAATTTAGAATTTTGCAGTCTGAATTCATCTCTTCCCACTAGCTAAACGGCAACCCAAAAAAATGACTTTATCTACTTGCTATTTAAAACCAATAGAAAAATTCTTTAAGCTTCATTTAATGTACTGAATTGGAAACTTTTTTTCTCTCAGCCTATTTTTTAATTAAAAAAAAAAAAAAAGACTTCTTGGTTCATTCTTTGTAATAAATATTTTTAGGCTATGCTGTTAACTTTATTGATTGATGAAGTCTTAATTTCACAGTTTTTATGCAAGACATAATTTTGTTGAAAAGATACCCTTTAGTTATTATCATCAGCAGAAACTGAGTCCAGTTTAGTCTACTTTGGGATCAAGCAGAGAAAGTGGTTGATGCTGAGTGCTGTATTGTAGGTTCTGTGTGAAAATGTTTCTACAGATGCACTGGGAGCATGCTGCTTCAGGGCAGCCTGAATGTTCCTGCCACTATAGAGACTTTAAATTCTTAGAACTTTGAAGTATATAGATTAAGCATAAAAACTGAATTGCAGCAGAATTCATATTGTTTTCCAAGACATAAAAATTGGAGAGGCATGGAAGGACTGTCAGAACTCGATTTTTAGCTCCATTTTCATTGTTAGATTATCAGAGGGAAGCTCACAAATTTTGTCTTTAAGCCAGCTAGTTATGTTTACTTGGTGAAGCATGTTTTATGTGCTCAGACAGTCGAAGAATATAAGTCAGTTGGTGTGTAAAAGCCAAGTTAATTCTCCAGTTAAAATGTTTTCCTAATTTTTTTATTTTTTATTTTTTTATTTCATCTCGTCTTCCTGAAATAGAAGCAAAAGCAAGGGGAAAAAGTAGCACATCTGTGAGAAGAAATAACTTTCTTGTAAGGCAAAGATTTACTTGTTTATTTATGTGGGGGGTCAGAATTACCTTGAAAAAGACGTTTTGATTATTTAAGAAGTACAGAGTTTTGATATAAAAAGAGCAATTTTCATACAGTCGGAATTAAAACATTGTCCTTAAATTGAATTGGTGTGTACTTCCTTAGATGAAATAGTGTTTTGAATTTGTGTGTGCTTGTATTGCCTTTGCCTTTTCTTTTGTTGGTTTGGCATTTTTGCATATTTAATCTATCTACTTAGTTGAAAGAATTAAACGTACTGTGTAACTTTACTGTCAGGATAAATACACATTTAATAAGACTTATCTGCTTACTTTGAAAATCAAGACAGCATACAAACTGAGAAAATGTAGTATTGGGTAAAGAAAATACTTTGGAGAAGGTAGTGTGTCAGGAGAATTTTATTTGTGTCTCACTGAGTTTATAACATGGTTACTTTTTACTTGTTTGTACTACTGTTCTATTGATAAATGTGTCATTTATCACATTATAATAAGGAAAACTAATATTAGTCATTTAAACAGGAGATTGAGAAGCATTTTGGAACATACAAATATTCCTGAATATAAAACTGTTTATATTAAAACAAAGCAAAATTTAGGACTAACATTTACTTTTATTATCATGCAATGAGTGTTATTCATCAAAAGTTCAGTTACTCGGGTTGTTTTGAAAAAGATTACTTTGTGAATGAGAGACAGAATGACTGAAGTTAAATCCTGATTTGAAAGAGTGTTGAAAGAACAGTTTGATCCTATAGTGTACCATTGGAGGGTCAAATTATGATGCAAGCCATTAAATATTTTATTATTGCTGTGGAAATTCCAGTAGAAACATTATCTCACTCAGTGGATATTTGGAAACGAGCAGAAGATTGTAACCAGTGCATGTGAGGAGTTTAGTCACAGATTCTTTCAGATTACTTTCAGATGAGTATTTGCATACAGTTTGAAAGTAATGGTATTCTGTCTTCTATATACAGTACTTTTTTTCCTTACCGGCTTTCTTAAATTTTTATAGTGTACAAGGAAGTGAACCTAACTCATATTAGCTTAAAAAAAAAAAAAAAAAAAAAAAAAAATTGTACTGAATTTTAGAGAAAATGCTGTCATAAGAGAATACACAGTTTGAGGTTCATATTAGCATCACAATGTTTTCCCTTTAATTAAATTTCCAGAATTAAATTTCCTTTAATTCTGACAAAATATTACCAGGGTATCTGGTGTTTCTCAGCGCACCATGCTGCACACACAGGATCTATGGTGACTGTCATATTTCTCCACTTTTTTTTTTTCCACCTAAGGTTTATGCTGTTTAAACCTAACTTTGGTTGTGAGGTGTCTCCTAATATGCCACCTTTTTATTAGAAATGTTGTAAATCAAACTTGTGTGGGAAGATTTGATTTCATGAATATCTGTGTTTATAAATTTATGCTCATTGCACACAAGGTAGTTTTGTTTTTTTTTTGGATGGCATCCGAACTGAAAATATGCACAATCTGCTAAAGATTTTAGATTACATCGTACTGTACATTTGGGACTGAGAATTAATATAGTACTGCGATATGACTTCTTGTTTTACAAACCCTAACTCAGTATTTCAGTAAATAATAAAAAAAAAAGTTTGTTTTTCTAACTACTTGCATATGCTGGCAGTCACAAGACTCGGTTAAATTCGTGGCCTAGCATTCAGATGAATATTTTTTTTCTTACAGAGTGTACAGAGATGAAGCTTGAAAGTGCTTTCCCTGTGTGCTCATTCTAAATAATAGCAGGAGGAAGGAAGAGTTTTGCTTGAAGTGGAAAGAGGTAGTCACTCCTTGCACTTGCACACTAAATCAGATAGAGACAGCTGCAGAGGGAAGATGTGCATTGCAAAAAACAAATCAATTGGATTCAGTCACATCCAAATGAAATTACATCAGTCAATAACCTTCCTTTCAAGTTACTGAAATCTTCCTGGCCCAAATTTCTCTTGTCAGGTTACT
The DNA here is from genome assembly GCA_002909625.1 of Bambusicola thoracicus. Taxonomy (NCBI): domain Eukaryota; kingdom Metazoa; phylum Chordata; class Aves; order Galliformes; family Phasianidae; genus Bambusicola; species Bambusicola thoracicus. The sequence goes on from PPHD01017144.1 coordinate 14,634, forward strand.
GAATTTTGCCAATGATTAAAGTATCTTGAAAATTACTTCGATAACATCAAGGACCTTGTTGTGACAAGGTCTGTAAGTGCAGTCTCTTAAAAGAGAAAGCTGGGTTTCATGTAGAGTATTGAGTGTATTGACTGAATTTTTTTTTCATGGATTCTCAGGAGCCTGTATTCACAAAGACATTGCAGAACGAAGGAAAATGACACTTTTCTTACCAAATGAAATAATTTCAGATATGTGATACTGATACTTAATCTTTTGAATAGGATATGTGATTTCTACTGTGCTCTGAAATAAATTGAAATAGTGTGCTTCACTTGTTTTCGAGTGGAGATGGTGACCTTGTTTGCCTCAGTCAACAGCTTTATGTATTAATGTAACTGTTTATACTTCAGTGTGCCAGTTATGAGAACGAAACAAAGCTTTTCTGTTCCAGATTCTTTGGTGTTTTGCCCTACAGATAACTTTTTTTCAGGTTAACGACTGGGTATTAGAGCAAGTAGAAATGTGTAAACATTTATGAAACATTTGTATTTATAACTTAATACTGAGAAGAATCTAAGTAATTAAT
>PPHD01017145.1:0-15200 GCA_002909625.1 Bambusicola thoracicus
AAAGCATAATGCTTTAAATGAATAGAAAGCTTAAGTGAGATAAGAGATGTAAAGTAATTCTTTAACTTTTCTAAAGTAGAAAAGTGAGGTCAGAAAGTTCACTGGAGACCAGAGGGTGGGAACCAGAGGAGAGGGTCTGCCTTTCATCAGCTGTGGGGAGGCTGGCACTCTGGGAAGGATTCAGCAGGAATCCTGGCCTGGCCAGATGTGACACTGCAAGTCTGTCCCCTCTGACAAATCTCACTGGAAGCAAAAGGTAGTGAGATACATACATAAGTATGCCTGTTCAGATAGATTTTGCAGTATTGTATTTTCAGACAAAATTCAGTTCTGAATAATGTAAAATGTGTGCATTAGACCATTTGTTTCTTAACTAATCAATGTTATATCACATAAATGAGTTATACGACTTTGAAAACACAGATCTCAAACAAATTATGACTGACTCTGTCAGAGAACCCTAACTCATTAGGATTTTTTATTATTATTATTTTATTTTTTAAGAATCAAAATCAAATAAACGAAGTTAAAGTGCGTATGTCCAGGATAGGGTTGGAAGGCCATCAACCATCTGGAAGCAAGCGTATCATTCTTCAGGTGGCTTTTGGATTCCAGTGCCTCAGAGAAGAACAGCATTTACTCTTTCCATTGCCAAATAACTACACCTAAACTGAGTGCTAAACTCACAGTCTCCATCTCAAGTTGGATAACATGTGGACTTGGATAACTGCACTCCAGCTTCTTTTTGGCCTAAGTAGCTGAGTGTCCTTTCAGCAGATACCATGACATGTTTCTAGGGTGTGAATAAACAAGGGTGTACGCAGTGATCTCATCCAAACATACAGCTGGGATAAAGCCAGAGTACATACCTGGACCTGGGAACAAGGAACTGCTATCAGCTCCCACAGTAGTCTTAATAACACAATTACATACGTGCATGTCACAAAGCTTTTAAGGTTTACAGATTTTCTTCATTTATCTCTTGCTGAGTTCTGTACATGTCTCAGTGTTACAAAGCAGGCGCTGACAGAATCAGTCATTTCTGATATCCTAGAAAGCAGTGTAATTATTAGATCTGGCTCTCATAAATGAAAAATAGACCCAGAGTCCTTCAATGTTACATCTATAGACACTAAGTGTCCTCAGATCATTTTGGTACAAACTAGGACAGACAGAGACCACGAAGCCCGATCATATTCCAGATCAGGTTTCTCATGTGTGCCTCGCTCATGCTTAAAAGTATATATTTTGGCATTGTTTCTATAGTAGGAAGCCAAATGGGTGTCATAAATGTTACATACACTCACACATTTGTATACGAAATTTCAACACAATGTACTTCAAAATCATCAGCTTTTGTATTTGTACCAAGATCATCCAGATATAGCACAGAAGTCAAGAAAATAAAGAAGGAGGAAGAAGGGGAAAAGAAAAACAAGATGAATCTTCTCAAACTCCCACATTTACTGACCATTCCTTGTTGTTATCTTTTTTCTTTAGTACTAGGTCACCACTTCACCTTGACTACCCATGGCCATTGGAAGGCCACATGGCTCAGACTCCAGAGTCCCTAAATGAACATTCTTTTCCTAACCGTTCAAACAGATATCAAGGCTGTTCCTTCTTGGCAATACCTATTTTTGAACTATCATTCCTTGAGCATGATCAAACTTTGGTAAAATTATAGTGAACCAGAGTTAACTTTAGATATGTCCCTGGAAAGGAATGGAATGTATCTACAGCTGTGTCCGCTTGTGTCATGAAAGGGCTGAGAACCAAAACCAAGGTACAAAAGATGAGCACATAATCAGGCTCAAGCCGTGCTGCTTCTCATTTCAGCAGGCTTGCTTGGCAAGAATATGAAAATTCCTGTTAGCGTTTCACAACCTCAGGGCACCCTAGGGGCATATCTCTGCCAGGTGGGAGTAAGCTGACTCAAGTGGTAACAGACAATGCTTTACACTTTAAATCATACCCTAATCCCCTAAGCAACCCTCAGATAAAGGCTGGGAGTTGCAGCACTATCAAAGCAGTATTTTTAACACCACTAACTAACACTACTAATGACTAAGAGAAAACAAAGAATGAAGGCTCACAGTTGCCACGCTATTTCTTATTGAAAACCACATAGCAACATCTCAGTGCTAAGGGGTGATCTTGGCAAAGGAACCTTGCAACCTGGCATTTATGGCAACCTCTTCCTCAAATGAAGGATAATTGCATATCCGATCTACCTAAAACAAACAGTACTAAATGCAGAGATAGTTTGCCTATTTTTCAGCAATGCTTTTTTTAACAAGTAAGATATCTCTATGGCAAACAGATCAGAAAACATTCTGCAAAACAGCATTTCTAACCAGTCACAGTACTGTGTCTCTTACTTGCATGTAGCAAGCACAGAATGCAAAAAAAGAAAAAGAAAAAAAAAAACACAAGATTTGACTGCTTTCAGCCTGTTGCCATTCATATTCTGAGAAACATACAGCACTAAATTGTCTGTTTCTTCCAAATATGCCCTACAATTGCATCCACACAGAAATCTAGAAATTATCACCCAAACCTTGCCAGCTTCTATTCTCTTTCAGTAATAGCAGTTTTCTGGCAAGGGCTTCTGAGTCAAACTTACTTACACCCAAACACAAAAGGAACTCTCTGCTCAAAGCTGTTATTTTTGACATGGACCCTTTTCCACTGAAGTTCATACAATTTTGTCTATTTTCTTCAGTATGAGCAGATGTGACTAATATGTTTTGACAAACATTTAGAATTTGCAGATTTTGTGATGTATGGACACGAGTGACTTGATAACACAGAGGCCGTCTGGCCAGTTCAGAGCTCAGTTCTGCAGTGAGATTTTATTTCTGTATTTCTGCATCTGTGTATGCAGGCAGAATCTGAGGTCTTTTTCCTATTTGGTTTTGAAACATTTAAAAACAAGTGCTGTGCATAAAAAAGACTATGTAGAAGGGAAGAGGAGTGGCCTTTCTAGTTTAAGCTGAAAAGGTATACTTTTTACCATAACTTCATGGCTTTTTTGAGTTACTACTATAACTGTTGCTCATTTCATCAGCTTTACAGGAATAAATGGTGCTTTTATTTTTCTGTGATGTGGCATCTCGTATAATGCAATGTACCTACCATAAGCTTAAGAGGCTGGAAACGTACATGTGGCAAGGGAAGTATTTTTTTAGTGTGCAGGTCTCAGTAGTTTCCTTTTTGTCTACCAAAGTCATTTTAGCTCTGCTAAGTAATTTGTATGTTTTGACAGGGCTAGTCAGAACCCACAGTAACTGGAAGAGGGCAGAACGGCTCTATTTCACAACGTATTTCAAAATTTGTTACAATAAGCCCACATTTCTAGGAACAAAATGAATATCTACCCATTTTCCTACACAGATTGTACTAAGTGTTTACGAAATACTTGCAGTCCTGAACTTTAGTAAGGGCAATGACAAAAATAATTAATGAACAATGTCAGGATAAAGGAGTGAGGGTTACTGGTTCAGACTTTGATTCACTGCAGGCTCAGCAGAAACATGGTGTTGGGTGTACCTATGGCAGGGAAGTAACCTCTTCTTCCGTAAGGAGCATTTAAACTGTCAAAAATGTGAAACAGCAATAAAAATACTAAAAGTTACTCAAGCTTTTCAGAAAAAGGAATGTGAAGAATATGTAGAAACCACTTTTCAGAAACCACAATTGCTAGACTGCTTACTTGTGGGGCATAACTCGTTATCCTTAACTCCAAAGAACCACAACAAAGGTGCTACTGTTTGGCTTCCCTCAAAATTTGAAGCCAACACCAAGGCACAGCTGGGCCAAGCAGATTCAGCATCATCACTAACAAGTGCTTAATTTTACTCTGTGAGAATGCATAGAGCAGCAGAGGTGAATAAGCACTCGCCCAGTCTTACTGCTTGAGATGGAGAGACTTACGTGGCCCTTTCTTTTCCAGGTACATTACCTCTCCATGCAGTGCTTCATTTCTTCTGAAGTGAAAGCCCAGATAGGCAAACTAACATCGCTGTGGAAAATGAAGTACAAGCCACATGATGCATATCTATAATACATGTATATATCTGCAATCAGAAACTATGCCAGAAGCATTGTGAAATGTGCACTTATGTTTGCCTATTGAATCATGCAACGGTAGAAATGGTGGTACAGTATTCAGTTTTCAGTAGAAATAAAACATTGTGATGTGTAGTTCCTATGGTAGCTATTTGAATTCTTAAGTAAAGTGTGATCAATAATTATTCTGCTTCCTTGCTTTATATGTGGCAGGCTGAATTATACATGCAGTGGGTAGTAGCTATAGTTCACACTTACAAATTACCTACGTCCCATGGTGTGCAAGAGCAATCTTAGTTTTTTACAAGACAAAGAGGCACACAGCAACTATCAGCAACAAAATACGTTTTTTTTATGAATTTGCTGCTTGAGTAAGTGGCAGGCAGCTTTTTCAAAGCAAGTGTTAAGTGTGTGTCATAAAAAGGGAGGCTTGGCACTGAGCAGAGCAGGGCAGTGTGTAATGAGCTTAGCTGAAAAAGGGGTTGCATCTCGCTTTTGGATGTAATCTTCCTACCCAAGTCCTGTTTCCTCCACCTCTCTCACATGAGCCTGACTGGAATTTTAACACTAACCTACATCTCCTGGAGAGTGAAATTTGCCAGAGATTTTCCTGCCCTACTTAATGTAAAGACTCAGCCTTCCATAAAATGCAGTTATCGTAGCTTTCTTTCCCACTGCAGCCACAGAACCTTTTCTTTTCCTCAATCTTTTGATTAACAGCTGGAAAACTAAAGCATTCATTCAGATAGCAAGAAAACAAGGTTGCTGCCTCTGTCAGAAGACAAATGTAGGTATCCCATGAGTGTTTCTTCTTGCCTGCTGCCAACAGGGCATACCACACTACCACAGCTCATGCCATTCTGTTATCCAATGAGGAGTTCAAGAACTACAAGGAGAATAAGGAGTAAAAAGAAGCTGCCTACCAAGACAAGGACAACACAACTTTTGGTCACTCTGTTGGCCATGTTACACCATAATCTTCCTGGTGCGACATAGATACACATCATGTACTAGTCTACAAGTTTCTTCTTTCCATGAGAAGTACCCTAGACATCAGCTTTATTGTGCAGCAACAGACTTTCAAGTGAAGAGGGTTCTCCTGAGCGACAGAAACAGTAGATCTTCTATGCTTCCAGAAAAACAGGTTAGAAAGAGAAAAGTGAGTCCTATTGGACTTATTCTTGAGAGAGGCTTTAGGCTTTAGATCTCAAAGGAGTATTTTTCTGCTTGCTGCCTCAAAATCTGAAGAAGAGACAGTGATCTGGTTGTCATCTAGTTACTGGTGTGTTGATTGAGTTCCCTTTATAAGCAGGATATGTTTATGGGAAGTGCCTTACTTTCCTAAACACTGTATAGGGAAGAAACATGTCTAAACCAAAAGAGCAAAGATGCATGTTCTGGTGGAATACAGATTGCAGAGCAGTGCGCAATATTTCAGATGTGTATTTTTCTTTCACCAGCAAACTTGTCAGTATCTTTTCATCATCTTCCTTTGAAACTACAGTGGTATAGTAAGACAAAGAGGTAGGACAGTTTAACACATACCTGTCAAATCTCAACATCTTTGGCAGTAGTCCAGGATAAATATGTGACCCTTATTCTTTGACAGCACTGTTCAAATACTGAATTAATGTCCTCTAAATGAGTTAGATTGCTTCCATCCAATAAAGTACATAGCCATGATCCACAGGATACACAGCATAAGGTACAAGTCAATCAACAAGCATTGTTTAACCTGAATCCCTAAATAGTAATTTCTCTTTACGTCTCCATTTCACTTTTGGAATAACAAGCAAAAGTGCTGGCTCTGATTGATAGCTTTGAACACAAGGAACTAAACTAAGATCACCATTTGTTTAACACAGTCATCAGAATCTGTCTCTGTCACGTTTTGCAATAAACTAAATAAAGGATCATGTGGCTACATCTTGCATACCCAGAAGTCTCTCACCAAACAGTTGGACTGAAAGCTCACCTGATCAGGTTGTGTTTGTACAGTATCTTGAGAAAGAGTGCTAGAATCTGGAACTTTGCCAGCTCAGTTCCATACACGTGTACACCTGCATACCCACACTGCTGCCATAGTGTGCCTCTAGCTTGGCTACCAGCATCCATCTACCATAAAGGTACACTGGGATCAGGCCAGCAGCAATTCAGAAATGCATGGGCAAGGATAGGTGGAATCTCCAATGGGACTTGCACATACAGTACTGCTCTGGTGAGTGCTAAGAGATTGTGAGGGTCTACATTTTCTCCATGGTCTTCTATGAACATCGGTTTGATAGAATGTAAAACCCTTTGGAAAAAGTGAAATTACCCTTACGTAGTGCCATAGCCTTGGGCTTCAAATGTAGTTGATCGCAATGTTTGTATATCATGTGTAACAAAAAAGGGATGAAACCTTTTGTGAACATGCTCACCTTATGTATGGTGACAACAAATTCTTGTTACCTGATATCAGCTGTTTCCTGCTAACAGTTAAATAACTGTGGACTAGGAAATAATTGATGCCAGAATGCTGAACAGGGAAATACTAGGTCTTTCTGGACTGAGGAAGCCTATAAACATTATGAATGCAGTTACCAGGTTTGTAGCCAAGAGGAAGAAAGTGTGTGTTTGCTGTCTTATTCAGGACAGAAGCAGCATCTACCCTTCAGCAAGTTCCTTCTACAGAAAAGGTTTTATTGAATTATTTACTCTCAAGCCGAGTGTAAGGTGAACTGACATTATATGCATAAATAACCACAACTTTCCTATACAAATGTAAAACTACAACTCAAATAGCTTGCATGAACTGCAGTCAGTATCTCACAGAGGGGAGGAACCTCTAAAATAATCCTTGAGAAAGTTACTGGATGCTAAGCAGTGGTAACTAGAGATGCATATTAAAAAGAGACACATATTAAAAATGTCCAGGAGGAGGTAAAGACTGCCAGATTCAGAGGCTGCATTCTGTGAGCCATATCCTGTTAACACTGCTCTGACAGTATTTTTGGGAAGGGGACAGGAGACGGTTATGTACCACTGTCTGAGGAAGGTCTGATCATAGGACACGTATTCCATTTTATTAATACTAAGCTGTTTACTGTGTGCTTAAGTATTACTGCAGTTGCTGATTTGACAGGAAATGAAGACAGGAGAAACAATTGCAGGTGATGAGTAAACATCCAGGACTTTGGTGCAATACATGTTGATTCTGCTACGCTACCCAAACCGGTTTAACCCAGACTCAGAAGCCACAGCAGAACAACATTTCAGAACAGTATTAATGAATGGTGTCAAAAGGTCAACCGAGCAGACAAGTAGGAGAGATAAAACACATGACAGTTTATAGGGAAAGTAAAATACCAGTATTGACTAACAATAAAAGAGCAATTATTAAATTAACTCAGCAAGCTGGTTCTCTGTTGGCCTTTGTTGTCTTATTAAAATTAAGTCAAATCTCAGACAGAGGACGTTGTTCGTGGCTCCCATGTGAGTGGCTAGGACCCTGAAAAGATCCTGTGGTGGACATACCTGGAGGAGTCAGATCTGCTGGGGCACACGCGGCTGATCGGCAGCGTTTTGTGACCCAGAGCAATCCAGAAGATCAGAGAAAGGTCAAGGTGCAGACTGCCTTCTGCCACAATTAAGGGTGCCCATTTTCAGTTCATGCTCAAAGGCACACCTCTGACAGCAAAAACTCTCAGACCTTGTAGCTTGCAGGCGTTGCTGCAGAGTTTCTTACATGCCAGTGCACTGAAGCCAGGTCTTTTGTGAATTTCTGTGGGTGTCTTCTAGCAAAAGCATTAACTCTGTCAGACATTTTGCTTAATAAGAATCAAACAATAAAATAGCAGCTCTTCATCTGCACTGGCACATTTTGTGCTCTTACTTGCAAACAGCTTCATAGAAATTCTTCCTTGTATTTTCTCCCCGCTGCTGATCTATACATTTTTCCCCAAATTAACTGCGTGAATAATATGCCACCAGTAATGGCATTTAATTTGATGGAAATGACTTGTGAAACCAATTCAAATACCAGAGCTTAAAAAAATAGTTTTTATTATTCTTCTGAATTTGCATTATTTAGGGATCTTGAGTTTTCATTTCTCTATAATTTACTCTTCATTCAAAATCTTAACATTTTTTCTCTTCAACTTCACAGCTGATGTCAAAAATCCATTATGTGACAAGCGTATTTTATGATTCTGGAATAACAAGGAGGGGAATAGGCAAAATTTTAGCATTAACAATAGTAAAAAAGGAGATACAAAGGTGAAAACTAGCAATAGCAACAACAGAAGATGCTGAAAGAAATGCCACTTACAGAATATTTGTGCTAGAGACAGATATAACAGATGTGGATCAGATGTAGTTGTGCAAGTCTGTTTTCCTTAAAACTTACTTAAACAAACAAGCAAAAAAACTTGAGTAAAACTTTACATGAATAAAAGCAAACAGGAGAACTGTACTGAATGTCTCTGATTTCTAATTTGAGTTTTATTTTTCAAAATTATATGCATGTTAATTACCTTAATGGTGGCAAGTGGAGTCAGGAAATTCTTACCCATGTCATATAATTAGCAAGCTGTTATAACCCATATGTTTATAACAGAATATGCTTCAGAAGATTAGACTTAATTCCCTGCAAGTTAAATGGAGAAATGAAACCTGGTGTAGACTAATATTCTTTGAGACAAATTTTGGCTTCCAGCTCCATAGCTGAGACTATGAAATCTGCCAGTAGTGTAACAAATTGCCTTGCTTATTTTGCTGTCAGAAAGTTCTGCACATTCTGAGAGAACAAACTGATTGGATATTAGGGCTTGCTTTGACTTGTTAATCTGTTTCCCCTGATAGCGTTCATAATATTTATTTTTCAGAAATAAGTCTCATTTTAATTTGTACCACTTTAGCAATTGGCTTTGCCCTGTGCAGCCCTCTGCTTGTTTGGAACTGGAACAATTTTCTGTCTGCTTGCACAAAAAGACTGAAAATGTTTTATATTCAGATTTCATTTAATTTCCGTGTATCTCCATCCCGCATTTTATGAGCGCTCTAAAACAACTCTCTGAACATTTAACGAATACCAGCTATTCAATGTCTTCTCTCCAGCTTGCTTGGCAGTATAACCTTTCCATTTATTTTCTTTAACTGGATTCCTGACGCAGACTGTTAAGTTACAAATGAAGCCTCAGTTATAGCTGGCATTCAATCCCACGTTAGTCACGGGCATCTTCTAGTTACTTCTAAACAGTTGCAGAATAATGACATTAAGACATTTGCTTTTGCTGGTTGATAATTTTTCACCCAAAAGCATTTCTGACAATCTAGTAGCAACGAGTCTCATTTTTCTCTGCCATACAGTAATGGGTAATGTTCTAATGCATTTCTTCCTACAGCTTTTCCCTGCTGTATTGCATTTTGCCTTTGTTCTATAGGCACAGCTGAGCCTGAGTTACAATTGGCTTAGCTTCAGCCTGCTTTGAGATTATTCTCACGTGGCCTGGTTTAATTATTTTCTGATTTTCATTTTATGTCTTTGAACCAGTAACTTGGCTTATCTAATTTTTTTCTACCTGAAAATCAGATAAAATAGCTGAAGATTTTCAAACTGTATGTGGAATTATGCAGTTAAACCATTAAAAACCTAGCTCTTCAACCAATCAAAAAAAATTCCCTAACCAGTAATTGTTCTTTCTCATATTCTATGTACATTTTGAAATGTACGTTTTTATTGGTGGGGGGGGGTTGTTTGTTTATTTCTAACGTGAAATTTGGAGCTTTTCCATTCTACACAGACATTTTCCCCATATGTCATCACATTGCTTTGTTTACTAAATCTATAATTATGACACTATGTAGCTTTTCTCTTATTTTATCTAAACTCTTTATATGTTGCTTTTTCTTGCCTTTGAAAGGAGTCAGATTGTTTAGTTTTAAGAAATAGAATATGAAGTGATAAAAAGGTGCCGTGGATTGTACCTGGCTAGGAATCAAGTGCTTTATTCCTCTATCACAGTGGGTAAGAGTGTGCCCTCTATATTCCATTTCTCCTTTGGGTTAAGTAATTCTGAGGGAAGATTACGTACAGCATGGTTCAGATCTCGGGCAAGTCTTTGATACTTCTGGACAAATTATTCAGAATAATTTATCAAAAAGAAGACACTTTCTAGACATTTTTTTAAATCGTTAGCCAATATAAACAATGCTCTTTTTTGTTTCCTTGGTAGGAAAAAAAAAACAAGTTCAGGTAAATTAAGTAAGCCTTCCCACCTCCTGAGGGTTTTGTTAAAATGAGACCAGAGAGCAATGCTGCCTTAAAAACAACAAAATAGGTAACTACACAGACTTCCCAATTTTTAGAAACATGTTGTATTTCTTGTTTGCCTGTAGTCTTCCAACCACTAATCCAAGTTTTATAACAACGCCTTTAGGTAGCAGCATAGAGAAGTATATCTAACCACATCTTATTGACATACTACTACCCAACAGCAGTGAAAGAAAAAAAAGTCTTCCCAAAAGTAACATCAGTGACCAAATTTTGCCAGGAGCTAGATGAAGCATTCAGAAATCTGTTCCCTAGGACACAGGATCTCTGCTCCTTTAACATTGAGTCGTGCCATTTCTTTGCCTCAGTGAGCAGCAGGAACATTTCAAAGGAGACCTCCTGCCTAACAAATCAGTCAAAGTCCTGATGCAAACTGCGATATCTGAACTGAAACTAAAGGAAAGTCCATCAAACAAAACAAACAGATATACATAAAAATGGCACCTCATGCAAGGCTGCAAACAAAGCTGTAACCTGTGATAGCTGCAGGTAGGAAAATAGCAGTAACAGCAGGGAGCTTTGAGGGACCTTCTGGAGGTACCATGAAAAATCACCTGTCTACGAAAATTACAGCAAAACAGCATGCTGCTGAGTTTCAGCAAGATTTCTATGCAGATGGGGATTTACTCTTTCTGCACCTGCTGTCACTAAGCGTTAGACCATAAACATCAGCAAACATTGATTAAGCATATTGCTGAAATGAATCATTAGGCAAAGAAACAAAGAAAGTATGTTGGAAACTGTAGATCATCAAAGACAAATGACTTATCCTACATCATTTTAAGGCAAAATAGAGTAATTCCTACTGATTAGTTCAATGAAAATCAAATCGAATTATGTTGAATATTTTGTAGGTTCTTGTTTTAATAAATTCTACCCAACACTTTTGTTCAGCAACTCTCAAATTCCAGTAGTCTTCAACCCCAACGAATATATGGAAGACAGATTACTGGTTGGATTCATGAAGGGTTAGTTGCTGTACTGCAGCTCTTTGGAGAAGTAATTAAAAAATGCACCTATCTGGTAGGAGGGCCTGGAAGTGTAGCACAGGAAATAGGAGCAGAAGTCTCTGTTGACTTCTTGCCTAAAATTCACTTTGGAAGTGTTTTGGCACAATACCAGCATCAGAGCTCAACTGTCCTCTCTCCCCCCTCTCATTGTGGAGCACAGACAGCCAGAATGTGGTCACCAGTATTTAAAGCAGTGTGGTGGAAAGAAAGAGAAGCATGGAAAACCTGAGCAATCTCTTCTTCCTGGTAGAACAGACTTAGTGAAAAGTAGGCATCAAACATCCAGTGAGCATTTTCCCTCTGACATCACCAAAAAAAAAAAAGAATAGTTGCAAGATTAGTGGGTCATTTTTAGCATGATTTAATCCATGCTCCAGCTATGTTTAACAGCACGAGGCACTGTAGGTAAAGTTTACCTGTAACATATTGAAATTCTTGTTTCTGCATGTTAATAACCTGTTGCAGAAGGGTTTCATTATGCGGGCATGCTTAGTTACAAATAAACTTTGATAAATAATATAATTGTTAACATATTGCTCTAATAAATAACATACGTTTCATATGGGGCTTAATTGCTGAATGCCTGTGTGTCTCCAGATAATCCTGAGGTTAAGAGTTTAAAGGGATCGGACCCATTCTGTTTCCTGAGAATGGGGATTCTGGCTGCAGTGAAGAAATTTTTATGAAAGGATGTCCCACAGTGATGCCCAATGTGAGCTGTATGTCACAGCCAGACAGTTAATTGAACACAAACTCTTTTGCACGCTAGAAAAGGTGCTTTGAATACCATGCTACCTGATAACCATCCACAGTCATTGTAAGGCTTAAGCAGCCTGGGAGAATGAAGTAGCAATCCATAGCTGTATGCCTGACTTAGGTTGCAGTGATCACTGACTTCTCTTCAGGCTGAGCTTTAAAGGATCTTCATAAGTAACTCTAAGCGGTTTTCTTCCATCTCAGCTCATCCCTAACAGAACAGTTATAATGCTGGAAATTCTTTTAACTCCTCACAGCAGATTCGTCCTAGCCCACATATAAATGCTGGAGCATGTGTAACCTTAAAGAAGGTCAGCTGGAAAGTTCTGGGAAGGAAAACTGCACGTGTAGAGTTCACAGCAAAATGGAAAGAACAGAAGAAGCTATATTCTGACTTGCAAACCTTATTATGTACTGGTGAAGTGTGTAACTTTCAAATCACATTTTTTATTCCCCACAAAGCTGACTAATGTACTGTGGCTTTTTGTAAAGTAAAAGATAGCATCTTAGCTGGTGTTTTGATTTGCAACATTTTAATGTCTTTTCACACTACATACTGAACACAAAGCTTTCCTATTGCCAGTGTTTCAGTTCTTTATTCCCATATGCAGACACATTTTATATACCAATCACTTTGCTATTCAGCTTTGTTTGCAGAAAGTGGAAAGAGCAGTAATATTTAGCATAGTAATTATCCTTTTAGCCAGGCAATTTTTCTCATGAAAATAGGATCTCAAGCATCCAGTGCAATTCAGTTACCAGAGCACCTAGCCTCACTAGAGGTACTCAGGCTAAATACCACTTGATAAGGCTTTAAATGAAAATTAATAATATACATTGATGCACTGAAATTGATTTTATTTTAATTCACCTAGCTCAGATCTAAGCATATATTCTGCTTTTCTGTTTGCACTGTGAAAGCTTTGATAGGCAATATTTTGAGGTGTAAGTAACTGGATACTATTAATGAGAATACGTTACCTCTGTGCTCAAATGACAGGCATTCATTTCAGTGTTCATAATTAATAGCAGGTGCTCTGATGTTTAGGAACTTGACCATCAAGTTATCCGAAAGCAAAATAAATTGGATTTCTTCTGGTTTCATTCTTTTTTTTTTTTCCTGTTTTTGTTTGTTTGTTTGTTTGTTTGTTTTTCCTTTTCTGCCAGTGTGAAGTGGTAGGCTTTTATTTATTTCCAAATCTAGGATAAAATAAATATTGATGTGCCAGCAGCCAGAAGTAAGGAGATACTGTCCAGCCAACACTTCAAAATATATATTTTGAAAAGAAAAGCTGAGGCCCTTTTAAGAACTATTGATCTCCTCCTTAAATAGCCAGAGGGAAGTTTGAATGTGTACATAACAGGACTAGCTATTCCCAGAAGAAAGACACAGCATTCAAATAACATCACCCACCCCAAGGTGGCCCTGCAAGCTTTGACAGCATTTGGAAACTCATCACAGGCAAGACAGCTGATTAATTCTGATAGCAAGAGACTTTTACATACTGGCAGGGCCTATTTGCCGACTGCTGCTGTGCACCTGGTTTGAAATAATAAACCTCTTGACAAGGGCTGCAACTTTCATGTTGTGCTGAGAGCTGAGGGTGCTCCTGGGTTGAGCAAGGAGGGAGGGGAGCCTGCAGGGCTCCGCTCCAGTGGCACCACAGGGACGGGCAGATGGTGCTCACGGTAGACACGGCCCTTTCGTACCCAAAAGGACCCACAGCCTCCACCCTCTGACAGAAATCTAGCTTTATACTTACCACAGAGCTACCACGTTCTTGCAAACTGAGAAGCACAGCAGGCTTTCAGAGAGCTGCCTTCTCCCAGGCAGCCCTGTATGCCATGCATTTGCACCCCAAGCCCCTCGCTCTCATGCAGCCTGGTCTGTGGCCACGGAACAGCAGGAAAGCGGCTGTCCTGCACTGGGGAAGAAAAGAAGCTGGGGAGTTTCTGGAAAGCATTTGAGACACCTGGTGTCACAGAGCCTGGAGAATGCAATGGTGTCTGAGGAAAAGCAATTTTGACACCAGGTTCACCATTACTATTCTCAGCAGAAATTCTTTAGTCTATATATGGAGATCACAGTTAATGAATTCTGTGTGTTTCATCACATTTTACTGTTTTAAAATATGAAAAATACAAGAGAAGTGTTAACCAAAAAATGCACTGGAAAGCAGACACAAAAGGAAGCCAGTGGGAATGGGAAGAAAGAGAAGAGAAAAATCAAAGCTGCTTACAGACACTTGCACTTTTACAGTCCAGCTCTGGAAGTAGGGGGAGGGAAAGAGGGCTTAGGCCTTAGAGATATAAATCCAAGTGAGAACAGGAAGGAAGCTTTAACGAGGAGAGAAAGGAGAGAGCAAGCAAATCTCAACAGCCCTAAAGGGAGCTATTGCTAACAAAGGGACAGAGGAGATGTCTGCATGGAAGCTGATTTAGAGGAGGTCAGCCCTAACAGTTGTAGGTCAAGCTGCCTATTTCCTAAGCTATGCCACTGGTGCAGCTAGGAAGGATCTTGGTCATTAAATCAGTTATATATATACCTTAAAATGCTTATTTTTTTGTAACTGTGTTTGCAAACCAATAAAACAACAGACAAGACAAAATATAGGTATCAGTACATCAGACAGTAATCCCAAGGAAGATTATGGGCTATCTGGCACTGTTACTGGTTATACTGGTTACTGGCTATACTGGTTATGTCACATTGGCTCAGTCACCACCTCAGTTGCCACCAATGACCAGAGGTGTGCTTGTGCCCACTCCATAAATCTAGGATTTTCTAGTTGGCAATGCAGCCCCTAGATCTGGATGTGGTAGCTAGAAATGCTTCTATAAGCCGTTAAGGCAGGAATGGTCTCTCACTCCTGACCTAAGATTCCTTATCTTCATCTCTCCGAGCTTCCCTTTTGTAAAACTGGGACATGGATATTGAAAATCGTGGAACTTGAAATCTCTCCTGACATTTAAGAGCTGCAAAGCTCACTTTTGCACTGACATTTGGAGCTGGTTGCTCAGAATCACAGAATCACAGAATCACAGAATCA
>PPHD01017146.1:0-15200 GCA_002909625.1 Bambusicola thoracicus
TGTTTCAAAGCAGTGTAGGTAGCCTCCCCTTTCCACCCATCTTTCTGATCATTATGTTACTTTGGGTGAATATTCTGTTAAACAGGCATGAAGTCAACGAAGTTTCAGAATGGTACATGTTTTAGCAGCGTTATAACCAGTACCCTGGACAGTTACTGGTCTTACAGCATCTCTCAGAAGAAAATTGCTTTGGTATGTCCACATTTTAGCAGATGAACCTGTCTGATTTAGGAAATGAAACAGAAAAAACATTTTGTAGATTACATTTTGGAATGACTTGCGTCAGTGTCTAGACATAACTTTCTATTTGTCTTTGAATTCATTTCTCTTAGACCCATACCTTGCATCTTTTTATATTTCTTTAACAGCTACGTCTATTCCAAAGTGTTACAGAGCAGTAATAATTCATGGATTTGTGGAAGAACTGGTAGTTAATGAAGACCCAGAATACCAGTGGATAGACCGAATACGTACACCAAGAGCATCAAATGAGGCTAGACAAAGACTCATTTCTCTAATGTCAGGTATTAAACTTGTGGGCTGCAATGGTTATTGCTGCTTTGTCACCATTCAAATTAGTGACTTAGTTTTGAGACGAGGTTGTATTATAATCTTTGGCATTAACTGTTTATTTTTTCAGTTCACGTTACCTCATGTTTCAGAAGGTTCTGTTGTCCTAACTGATGACGAGCGTGACAGAAAGTCCACCCCACCCCTCTTGGTGATGCCATACTGCTGTGTGATTTGTCGGTTGTTTTTAGCAAGGCTAAAAAAAAACGGAACTCCCTTGAAGATGTTCTTTACCCATATGAAGACTATTGGTAGAACTTTGAGTCTATTAAAGATAGCATGAACTACTCTACCCTCTTTGCACTACATTGAAGTATGTGAACGAGTATGTGTAAGCATGATCCCAGACATAGTGTACTAATACATACCTTATTCATCATCTTTTCTAAGTCAAGGTTGTCTCCCTGTTTCTGAAGAATGTTTCTGTATTGCCTTGCAACTCTTCAGGATACACTTACGATTTCTAGAGAGACTAGTCACTAGTGTTCCAATTTATATCTCCACAGTATCAGTTACCTTCATAGATTGTCTGTCTTTCTGTCCATCTGTCTTTCTGTCCATCTGGTATTACTAACATTTATGAGTACCACCTGTGAACCAAGGTCCCCATCTCTGACAGTGGAGCGGAACAAATGAGTCCTGCACTAGAGACTAGAGGACTTGTACACTAAAACAAGAGACAACCAGCTGGAGGTGTGCAGTACTGAAGGTGTAAGGAATACAATGAAATGATGAAAAAATAATCATTAGAACGGTAGACAGCGGCTTCAGTTCTCTACTAGGCACTTAATGTTACCAGGTTTCTTGTAGATACAACCATGTTTCAGGATGGATTCTAAAAGAAAAAGTACATTATGTTTTGCAAATGTATAGAGATTTTTAGGAAAAGGGGCAACCTAGACAGAATATGGAAGTGATACTCATTATCTTCACTAAGAGAACCAGTAGATATTGTAGGAGTACGTGGAACAATATTGCCATAACTGACATGAATTATTAAAAATTTCATGAAAAACAGCTTTAATTCCTCTGGTATGCCATTTTACAGGATTAACATTTGTTAATCCCTTTTCTTGCATAAATGGTGAAAGTAAGTAAAAGAGCACATGTGGAAGCGTTCTGCTGTGTTTTATTACGATGCTTATTCATGGAAGTGACTAAGGGGAAAAATACCAAAGAGGCCTCATAGTTACACTGTTTTATGCCATGTGATGCAGTGCTTGATACTGCAATCATTGATTTGTGTCTGAAGAATCCTGAGGAATTCTGTAACTTTTCTGAGCATGGCTCTGCAGTCAGAATTGACATCATTCTATGATGTGTGATGAGTCTTACTTATAGTAACAGGGGTTTTCGGTCTTTGTGTACAGTTCTTTGTAGTAGTAGTGTATTTGGTATTATGTTTTGCTTAGTTTGTGTCATATACTGTTTTTTAGGTGAGGTTACCAAGAAAAGTAATGCAAATTTAAAAAGAACGAAAAGTAGGAATAAGGTTGAATAGGTTTTGAGTGTTTGTGAATACAAAAGTAATAGATTTTCACACCGGTTTCAAAGGTGTTGCATTAGGTTGAACTGTATGAAGGAGTGTCTGTAAACTTCTGTGTGTTCCAGCACGCATCTTGATCAGCCCTTTCTCTGTCTCTGAATAAACAAAAAGAAGAACTAATGAGAATTTAAAGTAAATAAATTACAAAATAACAAACTATGGTTGCAGTCAGAATAGATTCAGGGGAAAAGAGTAAAAACTAATGAAACATCACTCTGTGTTATAGGAAGCAGAGGTTGCGCTTAACATAGTTAAGTAAAATCAGAACAATTACCTGTTTTATTGATCTGCAGTTCCAGAATCAGAGAGAACAAAGCCCACAAAAGAAAACAGGAAAAGTTCACTGCAATTACCTATGAGCTTTTCACCTTTTGTGTTGTAGGTGAGCTGCAAAGGAAGATTGGCTTGAAAGTCCTTGAAATGAGAGGAAATGCTGTCGTTGGTTATTTGCAGTGTTTTGATTTGGAGGGAGAATCTGGACTGGTAGTACGAGCCATAGGAACAGCCTGCACGTTGGATAAATTAAGTAGCACATCAGCATTTTTACCTGCATGTAACTCTCCATCCAAAGAAATGAAGGAGTAAGTATGAATTACTAGCTTTTAGAGGAACGAACTTCATTTCTTTTCATAGTCATTCAGTTTTACATAACAGGTGTGATTTCTCTCCCTCCCCCCTCCAGAATCTGTTTTCTTTTGCAGTTGTTTTTTTTTTTGTTTGTTTTTGGTTTTTTTTTGGTCTGGAACTCAGTTTTATATTCTACAGTTTTGAAATGATGTGGATTCCTTATGTTATTTCTTTAGAAGCTGGAGTGGTAGTAAGACTTTTTTTTGTATTGCTAGCAAAAGTATTATCCTTGGTCAGGGATCCACCAATTTCCCAATGAGTAATTAGTTTTGCAGTGACTGTGTGTGCAACAAATGTTTCTGTTCGTGAAACAAATGTTTCTCTAATGATACGCCTTGTATTTAAGATGTTGTAATTGGAGTACAGACAAGTTTGAGTGGCTGTGCTGGTCTTAGAAGGGTTTGCACAGTTCAGTCAGCAGTTTAGAGAGTGACCTTAAGTAGGCTCATCTTTTCTTGTGTCTGTTGCTTTTTACCATTGCAGAAAAGGTAGGGCTAAAGTGTACTTGCAGAGGATACTGTTTATGATGGAAAAAATATAACAGAAATCAGTAAATTCTACTGCAGCATTAAAGACAGTGTGCACACAAATTTTTAATGTGCAAAGAAGTTAGTAGGGAAATACTTGCAGTCTCTAAATTGTTGCTTGGATAAATTAGTTACTTTCTGTTTGAGTCAGCCGATTTGTAGAAGGAAAAATCAGCACTACAAAGTATACTACTTCCATTATGTTCCCAGACGTCTTTATTAACTTACTGTTATGTTATTGCACTAAAAATCAGGCATTTTCTAGGAAGCAGTATGCTCTGGCTTCTCAGAAGTAGTTTTCTGTTTCAAATAATAGCTTATTTAACTTGTCTTTGTTTTAAAACTTTGCCATCGAAAGAGCTTCTGGATACACTGCAGCATGAAATAACAGTGATGATTTAAAACAAACAAACAAAAAAACTTGGACCTGGCAACCACCAACTTAAAGGCTTTCATAGATAACTCTGGAGTGAAAGGTGGAAATTTCATCCCCCAAATAATCCGTGTTTAGCAGCTTGGTAGTGGATGTTAACAGAATCGTTGTCCCTTAGTCTGAAAAGTGAGACTGTTTCTCAAAGCCAGCAAAGTCAACTAATGCTTCTTATTGTTGGCTTTACTAACTTGATGCACTGTTGCAAAAAAATCAATTTATGATCATAAGCTAGTACTTAAGCTGTTCCTTTCTCTCTTTATTTCATCTGGACTCTTGCATGCTAGGAATTAAAATTCTTAGTCTGCTTAAAATAAGAGATCTCCTCTAGCTAAACTTCCCTGAAATCATTTATAACATAACTTTGCAACCTGTTTGTATGTATTGTTTTCTTTTCTTCCACCTTGGCTGCAAATTCTCTCAGGTCTCCGCTGGTTCATCCGCCAAGCCATGGATGCCGCTCGACTCACAACAGCCCAATTCACACTGCTACTGGCTCACGACTTACTCAGAACTTCTCTGTGTCTGTTCCCACTCTCATCTACACTGGTACGAGACTGCTCAGACTCAAGAGCTGGGGAGAGGCAGGCCACAAGGCACAGTGGTCGCAAAGTGCAGGCAGGCAGGCAGTGTAGGCAGGTACCACCCATCTTTTCTCCCTCATTTTCTCATGGAGAAACCTTCTGTTGTCAGTGAAGAACTCTCTGTGCAGCTGCTGAAACAAAGGCAATAGTTTCTTGAAAGTGCATCAGTCTCTTCCACAAAGCCACACTCTTTGTTTCTCTTTAATAAACTTATTTTCTAAGAAGTTAAGTAAAAATAAGTTGATAAATCTGAGTAACATTCACTGTGTTACGGTCCTTGAGGGGAAACCATGTTTTGATTGGAGTTCATAATTGCTTTCAGGCATAATTCAGATATAACACTTTGGTTTTAAAATGTTTATATGAAGGGTATGTGCCATTTGTGGAAGAGACAACTTTGGAGAGCAGGTAAGTCAATCTGTGCATAAGTGAACCGTTTGTCAATATAGCTGTTCCCATAAAGATTCTCCTCTTTGCTCTGTTTTTAGCTGTGGCATGCTGTTGATGCTATAGGATAAGGAAACATTATTATTATTTTTTTTTTCTTAAAATGTATGTGTGTGTATATACATAAATGTGTGGATATGTATAAACACAAATATAACTTGAAATCATTTTTTTTTTCATTAAACTAACTCAAACATTGTGTATATGACTAGATTTTTTAAGCCATGAACTGTTTTCAATTTTTTCTTTTGCATATATATATATATATATTTTTGGTCCCATCTCATGCCTTTCGTTTGGCTTAATTGTTTCATTGTAGATTATCAGCATCTATCTGTAGAGTGCTGAGTGGTTAAACAGCATTTGCCTTTGGCCTCATCCCCAGTCTCGCACCTAAGGAATAGCTGCTGGCCCTGCCCCAACCCCATCCTGGTGTTTGGATCATGCTGCTGTCAGCCAGGTCCTTTGGCACAGGATTACTGAATGTGTTTCCACCTTCTTCTGGCAGGATTCCCTTCAATGAAGATCCCAATCCCAATACTCATTCATCAGGACCCTCCACCCCTCTGAAAAACCAAACCTATTCCTTTTCACCTTCCAAGTCCTACAGTCGACAATCCTCTTCTTCTGACACAGATTTGAGTTTGACACCCAAAACTGGTAAGGCGCTTCCACCCACTTTTTGTTTAATTTGTGTTTCTCTTTTTATATTTTCATTCAACCTCTTTTTGCTTTTTGGCATTTAAGTTACCAAAATTATGTTGAAATTGGAGACTTCAGGTAGCACTTTCGTGCTTGAAAGAATTTCTGTAGGCTGAAAATTTAAATCCCGCCTTATGTTTCCACTAATGTGGATAACGTTAAAATTACATTTTTAATGCAGCTGTGTTCAGTCCTAAATAAAATACTGCAGAGCATTAAGGGTGTCCGAAGTAATCGCTTTTTTCTTATTTCCTCCATTTCATATTATGTGCAGATCATGGGAGTTCATTTCTCACCATAATGTGTTAACAGGCAGTGTTCTTACTGAAGCTGTGATTTTCTAGCATTATGTATTGTGCTGTAGGTGTACTGTTGTATACGTATCTCTGTGACTATTTAACTCCCTCTTGCAAATGCCATAGTAGAAATCATGCAGCTGCTGCCTATTAAATTTTCTTGGCTTGTGGAAATTACATACACAGTCTAATTGTTGAAGGTAACCTAAATAATACTCCAGTCATCATCTAAAAGCATTTTTCTTTCTTTGTTGTTCTATCAAAATTTCTTCAGCTTGTTTGCTTCTTCCCTTCTTTTTCTTTTTAGTCTGTGATTACAATCATGGCAGTAACAATGTCAGCACAGCTCAGAGTTATATAGTTTATTATTATGTGGCCAGTGCCTGAGCATAGTGCTAAAGATGTTGCAGAATTGCTTATAAAAGCTTGGTTGTTTTTAAAATGGTCTTTTAAATTGTGGTATTTGGAGCTCAGACATCCTTGTTTCCATCTCATCGTGACAGTTTGTTAAGTGTGTTAAAATAGTTGATTCAGCTTTACCCGATATCATCCCTTTCTTTCAAGAATTGTCCCAAGCAGATAAATGTAATATTGCATTCACATGCAGTTGTATTAAATGTTATACCTGGTTTGTTCTCCAAATTTCTGTTGAAAAATATTCCATATAAGGGAGATGTCCGTCTTAGTTCTGTCATCTCCATCTTGCTTAAAAAACAAACAAACCCAACCAACCAAAACAAAGAAACAAACAAACAAAAAACTCAAAGAAATGACAACAAAGACAAACAAAGCCAAAAGACCCACATTACCACTTTATTCTGTGGTCCTTTCTTGTAAATGAAGATTACCGTGTTTGTTTTATGGAGTATTTGAAAATGTGTTTGTTTTGATCAGATTTTCATTGTAAGGACTGTGTGGTGTAAAGGATTAAAATGTAATGGTGGTGGTTGTATCGGTAGGTGTAAATATTCTGAACTTATGAAGGTGGCACTGGCTGTGAATTTGTCATGTTTTTGAAGCAGCAGCCTTAACTTAGTTACTGGCAGTGTTACGTAGTTGGATGGGCTTTCTCTTTTTGGTTCATTCGTTTGTAATTAAACCAGATTGTTTAATTGCCACCTTCTAGGAATGTTGAAGTACATAGAGAAAGCAGAGCCATGTTCTACCTGTCTTTTTAGTATCAAATCTATTAGCGGGTGTACTTTTGGCTTGCTAGCACTTATTATCAGTTTTTAACTGCTGCTGAATCTTGTCTTAAGATTTGCCAAATACATTTAAAAATTCACCACCTGGGTGTTACGTACTACATTTTGAATCTCAATAGCTTAAAGAGCATCACTCGTTAATTTGTTTTACCTAAAATACAATACAAAATAAAATACAAAATATGTTTCCATGATGTACTGAATTCATTATGTTGCTTCTAACAATACATAGTACGTGTTAGGACCTCTATTTTCCTTTCCATAGACTTTATTGGAATATCTCTGTGTGAAAGTTAGAGAGGTTAATACTAAAACAATATCCGTTGTTGTATTGACACGACCTATTAAACATAAAATTGGGGATACCAGATTGACTGATGTGAAAAATGAAGTATTTCCTCATTTTTCTGCAATACACGATAGTCTTTTATTTCTCAGTCTGATAGCTGGTGTGTTCACGTGATTGAGATGGAGACTGACCTGGAAAAAGAGTGCAGATACCACAATTTCACAGTATGAATAATTAAACAGGGGAGATGGAAACTTGGATCTGCTTAAGCGTCCCGTTTTCAGTAGCTCCAAATCAGGAGAGTGCTGCGCTAATATCTTACAGGAAATATGGCTGTGGTTGCATTACATTTTCTGATCTCTGTATGCTCTAAATAAAAGGGGAACCTTTTCAGTTCTGAGAAGGCTTGTTTTGGTTTGAAACTGGATTTCTTCTGTGCATAGTGGTCTGTTTTATGCTGCTGCAAACTAATAGGAATATTAGGCTGATGAAAAGCAGTACATATTATTTGATGTGACATTTGGAGGAAGTTGAAAAGGTAGGAACTCCTTTTCTTGGTGGGACCTTAGAATTCAACAGGATATAAGATTCCAAAGAACTTTTTACACCAAAGTGATGAAAGTAATCTTATTTAGCCTTTATTCTATAACACCTCTCAAATTTTGTATACAATTTAAAAGAAATGTTAGATTATCAAGGCTTTTTAATAAAACGAGACAAAAATAATCTGTGATTTTTGATAACGTGCTTCTCATTCATATTGTGTAGCTGTGCTGTCATTCCATTTCTTTGTATGTTGAGGAATAGTTTAGCACTGAGTGTGGGTTCATTTGGAGGAAAAAAAAATGCTTCATTTTGCTTTCTTTTTTCTGTTTCTTTAAGTCATCTTCTGAATCTACATCTTTTTGTCTCTATTACTTTCCTCCACAGCACCTTCCCCACAGGGACCTAGGATTTTCCTGTTTCCCAGCTCCCCTACACTCTCATGTGATTCCCCACATCTTAAAAAGTCCTGTCTCCTCCTCTCGGGGTCTAGCCTTTACCCTCTACACTCTAGCCATGTCAGCCCAGTTGTTCTGAGGAAAAGTGTTTCTTTCACTGAAGAGCTGCTTCTGGCTGCTTCTGGTAGGATCAATCTATTATGGCCTTCTAAACATTTTAAGCAAATGTTGTTGCTATTTGATATAGGGACACTTAACACACAGCCTTCTATAACCCAATGTTTTTGTTAGCCTCTGAAAACTGCTGGCTACATGACTATCCATACCATCTCTCAGCTGTGCCCTAGAAGCTTGCAGCAGCTTCAGAATTTCACGCCGTAGAGGATTTGAAGCATGTAATTCACGCTAAAGAACTTCCTCGTTTCCCCTCCCAATTTTCTTTGGTAACTGGACTAAATTGACTTTTTTTTCCCCCTTTCTCATTCCCTTCAGCTTGTTGTTCCTCTGTTTTGCATGGAACAAGCACTTGCTCATT
The DNA here is from genome assembly GCA_002909625.1 of Bambusicola thoracicus. Taxonomy (NCBI): domain Eukaryota; kingdom Metazoa; phylum Chordata; class Aves; order Galliformes; family Phasianidae; genus Bambusicola; species Bambusicola thoracicus. The sequence continues at coordinate 8,700 of PPHD01017146.1, forward strand.
AATTCATTCATAACTTTTGGAATTATGGCTATCAGATGGCTAGCAACTCTGCTCCTTAATGTGCATCAAGCAAAGTTCGTACAGACTTTTTATTTGTACTGCACTTTTTTCCATTCCATTGGCATGCATTTAAATTATTCAGTTGATATTAGTGCCTTATTTTTTTCTGTAGAATCTATTTTAATTAGATTGTATTTTTTTGTCCAGTGTTGATGCTATGTTTGTCTTTATTTAATATTGTATAGTCCCTGACAATGATGTTTAGATCAACGCCAAATAGTTAAAAGCAATTAAAACTTGTTTGATGGGACTATACAGATACTAATCCTATTGTTTCCTTATCCAAGAACAGCTAAAAATATTTGTTAGTAGTTATAGTCCTTATATAGTATACGTAATATATATAGTATATACTTACAGTATATGTAATTAAATGGCAATGGGAGCCTGGTTATTTTTTGACAGTGTTAGAAATGAAGTTAATGTATATTAAGAGCAGTATTTCTAGATCTCCCTGTATTTTCTTAGAAGTAACTATGCTTTGATGTATATGTACAATCTCATTCGTGTTTATTTGATGCTTAACAACAAGAGAAAGGTACCTAGCATGTGTTTTAATTAGTTAGAATTACTGTAAAAGAAAATCTTGCCCTCACTCATGAGCATTTGCACTGTAGTGTGTTTTTACTTCATCTTGCTCCTGACATGTCTTTTTGTTCTTTATCCTTTTTCTTAGTGCTTTCCTAAGTTTAAGTGCATGTTACTGCAGTGTCCAGTTAGCACTGATGGTTTTAGAGACGATAAGTACCAGTGATAGCGTATTTTTAGGCATGAAATATTACCAAGAAAATCTGATTCACCAGTATTGTGTTTATTGTAGGCAAAAGACAATCTTGGTATGTGCTTTTTTTTTTTGGTTTCTAACCATAGAAGGAGTGATACGGTTATGCATATAACCTGCATCTCGCAGTGCTCAGTTAAGAATACTGTTCCTTGGTAACAGATCCTTGTTGGCAAAGGTGTTTATGTATCTGATGAATTTTACAGCTCCTCAGAGAAGTTCCCTAATTGGGGGCTGGAGGTGGAAGTGAAATATGCAAAAGAGAAACGGAACAATTACCCATGATATGCAAAATTATAATTGATTTGTTATTTTTTATTTACAGATGATCTGCAGGTTATGTGTATGAAAATGTAGCGATCAGATAAGTGTGGCAGTTTGAAATGCTGAGCAGTATTGCTAAATTTATCTGATTGAATCAAACGAGTGATTATGTCACGGTGTTTATGTTAGATATCACTACCATATGTTCCAGTTCAAAGGATTTGTGTTATCTTTGCAGTTCTCATTTTAGTCTCACTCATGCAGTGTACAACAATTGCTGAAATAGTGTGCAGTCACCTCCTGGTGGTTAGAAAAGGTGATTTGGTAACTCTGAAACTCTGGGAGGCAGTTTTTTTTTCTTTTCTTTCTTTTTTTAAAACCAATAATGCAAGTGGAAAAATATAGCTTACTATAGAGGAATGCAGCAGAATTGTTCAACAGTGTGGTGTTAATGGTGACTTTCCAGCCCTTTTTAGGTAAGGACTCTGAAGCTCTACTGTTGAAGCTTTCCATGGAAAGCACAGGAGGGAGATCTATATATCTGTTTTCCTATTAAATGCAGAGGTTGGTCATCCTGCATGTGGCAGGGGGTTTGGAGCTTGATGATCCTTGAGGTCCCTTCCAACCCAAGCCACTCTATGATTCTATATTGAAATTAAAGGTTTATGTTGTACAAAAGAACTGCAAGCCCAGATCTTGAAAGACATTGTATTTTGAAGCCTTTTTCATTCAGGCAGATGTCAGGAAAAGGTCTTAGATCAGGAAATTTTTATCCAAATCTATAGTGATGAAAAGCACTGTCAGGCAGTTTAAAAATAAGCTAAAAAAACCCATCGTCTTCCTACCTTGCCCCACTCACAAAACTGTGATGCTCAGCATTTTTTTCCTGTAAATTTAAGGGAATAGTTTGTATGTTTTCAATCACAGCTTCATGTATTTTTAAATCGAAGTTTGATTGCAAATAATCTGTTCTTATTTATTTTTTAAATGTCATTTGTACTGGTACTCTTTAGGAATGGGCAGTGGGAGTGCTGGAAAAGAAGGGGGGCCGTTTAAAACTCTTTTAAGACAGCAGACTCAGTCAGCTCTGGAACAAAGGGTAAGGCATTTTATGCTTACATTTCTGATATACTAAGGAGAAAATTAAGCTTGTAGTAGGTTTCCTGTTACTGTCTGTTTTAAAAGATGCACTTTTTTTTGGTCTGAAAGTTTACTATAGATGTTGAATATTTAATAGACATTTAATAATTAAAAAAACTCACCTGAGTTCTAATATATTATTAAAGCTGTAAGAGTAGTGGAAGTAAGTGTAATGTCTGCACATTAGTGCTTACACTCAGGTGGTTGCAGTGGGTATTACAAAAAAGTTACAGCATGAGTTACTGCTGTTCGATGTCTAAGTTATAGATGCATGTGTCTGTTTAATATTTTACTGTCATGTATTTAGTTGAATTTTTGTAGAAGTCCAAGTCAGAAACATTGAAATAACTTCAAACTGGGTGTAAGTCCCGTAATTAATTGAGAAAACTGCCATTTGGAAGAAAACAGAGTTGTTGCATAGCAGTTCAGCCTTGTTCTACATGAAATGATGTGCACGTAACCTTTATAAAATAATAACTTAAACAATTCAGTTCCCAAACAGTAAAAGGGGTTTACAAGTTTTGGACGAACCTCTCTAAGACCAAAAATTCCATTTGTTTATATGTCATCAATCTATACTGAATATAGAGCAAAATAGAAACAGTGTTTTAAACTCCTTTCAATTGTTTAAAAATGTCTACAAGGTCTTTGCAACGTTTTTACAGTGTATTGCGCTATGGTTAAAATGCTGTGTTATTAACGAGGTGTCTCGAAGGAAGAAATGTGAAATATTCTGCTATTAATTACAAATCCTGATATCTGAGCTACTCATGTAGAACCTGTGTAAGTCGTTGAAAACAAAATCAGCTGCATCTGTGAAATAGAAGTGAATAGCTGTTATTTTGAGTCAAGTGGATGATTCTCTTCTCGTTTCTTGTGTTGTCCATTGCTAAGAGAGGATCGCCTCATAGGTTCTGTAGAAGGCGGGTATGTTCTACAACATTGTGTGACTCTTTGTAGCTTTTTTTTTTTCTGGTATTGAAGATTTCTAAGCAATAATTTCCAATGTTTTGATTTTCTTTCTGAGGTTTCTTCAGATTTCTTTGGTATCTTGCTTATGCAGGAATTTTATATATTTTTTAGTTTTTCTCTTTTGTTTTAAAGCATTTATCAGATATACCTTGGCTTAATTTGTATTTTGCATGCTCATACATTTCAGTTATTTCTCTTTTAAACACAAATCTGTAGCTGTGCTTTTAATGTGGTAGCTTGGAGGAAAAAAACTTCAAAAAGATCAAATTTTCTCTCTTACCTTTTTTCTTCTAACATTTCAGACGTTTCTTGGTTTACCTATTATTTCTTCAGGAATCTTCTTAAAAACAGTTGAAAATGTAAATTCAGCACAGTTAACATATCTCTGGAATTTGTATTATTTGCAAATTATTTTGATCAGACCTATATACTGCCAAGTTGAAGAAATACCATAAAACGAGGTGGAAACATGTTGAATCTCTCAAAAATTCTAACATGATCAACATGTAGCAAAGCAGGAAGACTGTTAATTGACAAAGAAAAAAAATTGTTCCTGTTGTCTTTTTGATAATTTTATGTTGGTTTTGTTTTTGTTGCTCTTGCCCTCTTTCAGATACTTAGTCAGAATGAATAAGAAGGATGGGGAGAGACATTTTAGCTCAGAATGTCTTTGGCACTCAGAAGAATTTTTTTGTCTGTTTCACTGTTCCACACATGCATAGTGCATTGTAGTTAGCTGTGTGGATTATTTAGGGTAGCACTTAAGCAAAGAGTAAAACTGATACGTCTATTATATTGCCACATGTGTTGAATGCATAGTAAGCTCTTTTGAATCTTAACTAAGATTATTTGAGCGTATGGGCATGTTATAAGCAGTTCATTTAACTGGATGTCTCGTCAGCTTTTTTTAATCAAATACGTGTTAGTCTGTTACTTAATAAACTGAATTGGAAATCCGAGAATTATCTTAACTGTTACTTTTTTTTCCTTGGGAAAGTACACCAGCCATGGAAAATGTGTACGTGTCTTGTTTAATAAAACTGTATTTTTAGCAGTTCACAGGATCCCTGTTGATTGCAGGTGTTAACTATAGGACACAGCTATTTTCTGTGTACTTCTGCCTAGAAATGTGTATTGCCTCTGTCAGTATGCAAAAATTAGCTTGTGTTTTCACAGATGCAGTCAAGCCCTGCTCTTGATTGTAATTCACATCTCTTTCAAACTCAACTTGGACAGATGTTGTTACTCCTCCGTATTTGCATTCTGCAAGTGCTTGAGAGATCTTTATTGCTGCCTTTACAAAACAGAGATCCACTGATATTCATCTGTGAAGAGCAGTGCTGGATCACTGTTGTGTTACAACGCAGTTCTCTCTCTGATTCTTTTGGCTGTACTGCTGACTTAAGCAACTTTTCTTTCCAGTGATTGCTTACTCCTATCCAGGTCACCCCTCAGTTCATTTGAAATATAAATTCTGAGATTATTTGGCCATGTGGTGTGAATGCACTGCAAACACGTCTAGAATAAGGTAACTCAAAGAGGAAGTTAATAGTATTTTGGTATGGATGAAATGTCTACTCTGGCTCGGTGCCAAAAGCTCCATGAATGTGTCAGCATCACTGGCAATACCTGAGGGAGTAGTACCATGGTAGGAATAAGGGAATGACTGGATAGAAAGGTGAGAACTGCTTCCCTGGCACTAGCACCACAGTATATGTGTGTGTGTGTAGCCTTGTTCCATGTGCTTTTTCATTATTTTGTGTGTAACGTATGTAAAATGCAGTTTGAATACTAGCAATACATGTATGTATACACGCAAGCGTTTTAAAGCACTGTATTAAACATGGCATTGACTTCCTTGTAGCCTCATCAAGCTTTCTCCAAATGCTGGCTATAAAATTTCAGCGTAATTGCAAGGATTTAATCAGTGACATACTTTTTTGAGTGCATGCAGTCAATAACTAAGAAATGATGTAGTGAATTAGAATCACAGAATATGCTGAGTTGGAAGAGACCCACAAGGATCACTGAATCCAACACCCAGTTTACCACTTAGTATTGGTAAAAATAATTGGCTGTCTTCCATTGTAGCTTGGAAAATTAAGGTCATCATGTTTTCAGACACATGGGAAGATTCTGTGTTCGTGCCACCTTATTTTAAAGGTCCACTGCGAGGTACAGTAATGGAAGAAATTTATCATATACAATTATGGCATCTGGTTCAAAGCGAGTAGGTTTTCTATGCAACAAGAATAACCTTAAGCTTCTTGATGTATTACAGATGGCCATGTGTAGTTGAGGCTAGGTCTTGTGGTACGTTGACTAAGATGTTAATAAATAAACCCTCAGAGAGAGCTTGGGAAAAATAGAAATAAAGGGCCTTTGTAATAAGAGACAGCCTTCTATGTGCATCAGAAGGAGTGAGACACATTGTTAATAGAGTAAGGGCTGTGTTTGAGTACTTCAGTGAGTTCTTTAGAGTTGTTTGTGGGTAAAATTAATTGAGAGGACATAGGCCTAATTTTAGTATATTAGATATGCAGTTATGAATGCATCTGAGTGTACTGATTGAGACAAAGTGATGCTATTATTTATTCCTAGTTTGTAAACTAAGCAGGCTGGGTGTCTGAATATGTTAAAATTACTTGCAGTATGAAAATGTGTAAAGTAGCTTCTGAATACAGATTAATAAGCATTTGATTTCCCTGTGCTTCAGAACACAGAGTGAAAACATTTACTTTGTTCACTACATACACTAAGCATAGCGTAAGAGTGAATATATGTATATTTCATACAGATAGCATGCATTGAACTTTCTGTAATCAGTTTCTACAGTTCTAAGAAAGCTAGTTATTAATTTTTAACATTACTAGTGCAGGATAACTATTCAGGGGGCACAGCAAATGTATGTTTGCTGTATGTGAGTATATTTTGTATATTTTTAAGTTACACATAATGGTTGTCGTGGAGTTACACAGGAGAAAAAAGTATTGTCACTGTATTGTGGATCACTGAACAGTTGTCGAAGCTGTACTGGGATTTGTACTTTTTTTTTTTTTGTCGTAAAACTGTACAGGAAAGAAGTAGGTTGTTTTGTAGTCGGTGTCTTTGGCTGCTCTGATAACCTGCAGAGCAATTCAAGATCTGGTGAAACCTTCTGGTGAAATCTTTTCTCTAGTCCTCTGTAGAGATCCTTTGGTGCTCCTGAAGACAGATCAGTCAAGCAGGTTTGCAGATTGCTATTGTGAAATCGTCCTGCTTTTTAATCACTTCATGAAACACAA
>PPHD01017147.1:0-15200 GCA_002909625.1 Bambusicola thoracicus
AGACTTAGTCCAAGTCACCTCTCCCACTCTAAGGAGAATAAAGACCTGGAGGGCCCATCTTTAAAGGCAGAGCCCTCCAAGATTTGTTTTGAGCAATGTCTGTTGTTTGGAACTCCACCTCCACACCCAGGTCTTGGAGCACTGCTAAAAGCTACAAACACAAGTGGAACCCAGTTCAAAAACAGATGATTTCTGTGCACGCTGTCCCAGGCCTCTGGGCAGGTTTCTGTATTTCTCTTTCATCTGAGATTCTCTCAAGGTCTGAAAGCATTTAATTTTCAGTTTTTCACGGGAGAAGGTGGTGCATGGGAAGCAGATACCCTCCAATGGGCTGCTTAGCCAACTTCTCATGGGCCTGGTGTCATGGGGGATTGGGTGGAAACCACGGAGGCGGCAAACCAAGCTACAGAATTGGGTTATTTCACAGATGGGTTCAAAGGTGAGGTTGTAAAGGAAACCTTTGGCCAAGCCTACATCAGGACCCAGAGCTCTATCTCTCACGATTGGGTCTGGACAGTAACATGCTTCACACACTGTTATAAATTCTTCCTTGGGGTGGACATTCAAAGATGGCAAATCAAAGCCTAGTAAAAGTGAGCTCAAAATGTGCCCTGTCCCAGCTGCTGGGTGGAGACAAAGAAGAATCATGATGAGAGATAATAAAGAGAGAATAAATTAGTACATCATTTGCTGTCTCCACTACATCCTCACAAGATCCCTCTTGTCAACTCAGTAGAAGACTGTGAGCGAACATTTAGGACCAAACCACTGATGACCAGTCTAAACTGCCCAGTTTGTTATCCTCTTACATCCCACTGACATCTTTGCCCCTCTCCATCCTCTCCCATCCCACTTGGTCAGCTCAGTGCTTGCTCCCTTTGCACTCCAGAAATAGCAGCGATTCTCCCAAAGGACTGCCCAAGGACCTGAGCAAGTCTTCCATTCTGCTCTGCCTGCGGTCGTCTCTGCTGGCTATAGCAGGAGCCTGGCGGAGAGCTTGGGTGATGCAACACCCCACCAGGGCTGGACTCTGCACCATGCGCTCCTTAGATAATGCTTTCAGCAGACCCCAGCGTAACTTTGGATGCCAAACATGTGAATGAGTAACTAAAAATACTAATACACTCAAATGCGAGATAACTTCAGATGGCATATCCAACTGGTATATTTAAAACTCGAAGCCAATGTTGCTGAAAGATGCACGTTTGCCATCAGGAGAGAAGGTTGTGGAGTCTGCTGCCTGAACTCCCACGGAACATAGGAGCAGCAAGAAACACTTCAAAATGTCTTTCTAAGGAGAGTTCTGCCTCCCCCTCTGCAGATGAAGCTCCTTATTTCCCAGGGCTCGTCCTGAAGTGCGTACATGCTGATTGTTGTTTTCCACGTGTGAATTCCATTTATCTTCTGGTTTATATACGTTGCTGCAGGAAACGGAAGCAAAATGTTGTTTAAAGAGCTCACCAAAAGAACCATTCACCACCCGAACACACGGTTATGAAAATGCACCTTCCCCACACGCAGACACATATTCTACCTCACCTAGATCACAACATAAGCACTGGCACTTGGTCTTTACTGTGGACTCATTGCTCTCCTGAGCAGACACTTGTGACAAATTGATGTGCTGAAGCAGTCACACTCCGTATGTGGTCACTTGCGCAGAGATGCATCTTCTTCATCTGTGTAATTTGCTGGAAAGGGAGTTTTCTTGATGCTAGGATGACAGGTTTTCATGGTTTCAAATGCTCATGGATCATTAGCAATGGTGAGTGCTGTCCATAGTACTCCACGTGCCTGATGGCATTGTCACCAGGCCCTGGCCCATGGTGACACCATGGCACGCGCCCTGCAGAGCCTGGTATTTCCTTGTGCACAAATTTCTCAAACAACAGCCAGTTTTTATGATCATACAAACATACCATTATTAAGGGTGGAAAGGACCACTGAGATCCCAAAGTCCATCCCCAACTCATCCTCACCACGCCCACTGGCCACGTTCCTCATTGCCACATCCCCACAGTTCTTGAACACCTCCAGGGATGGTGACTCCACTGCATCCCTAGGCAACCTGTGCCAATGCACCATTACTCCTTCAGGGGAGAAATGTTTCCTAATATCCAAGCCGACCCTCCCCTGGCCCAACTTAAGGCCGCTACCTCTCGTATCCTAAAAATGTGGTCCTCCAGTAGTAATGCAAAATCACTGCAGACACTTCACTTCCCATGGATTGCACAGAGCATTTGGGTGCCTGAGGGGAGCGTTGATGGTTCTCTGTGACTTGGTGTCCGAAACCAAGATGTACAGAGCTTGCTCCAAACCCATTTGAGAGCCTCCTATGAGCTGTTGGGATTGAACATATCAGCATATTTTAGGGCAGGTTGGACAAATCACAACGTTGATATTCCTTCTTAGCCCAATGAGGGGGCGGAGAGCTACTGCTCTCCTCAGTTCCACTGCACCTTTCCTGAAGCACTGCTGATGTTCAGTGCTGCTAAGGCTCAGATGTGGATAGCAGCTCTCCCTCTGAGTGTCCCTGTTGGAATCTCAGTTTCAGGTTCTTTGGGTTACTCAACTATTTTCTCATCCCTTCCAAGAGAGAAATGTAGATCAGTCCCATGATGAAAAATGCCATTCTAAAATGAGACATTAAAACATTTCAGTGACAAATGCTCGATAAATTATTTCAATACTTTAGAAGCCATTCTATCCAGTTAGGTCTCAAGGTCTGTGAGCGCACCGTCCCTACGTGCTGTTCTCTGCAGGTTTGAAGTGATGCTGTCACAACTTCCCTAAAGATAACTTTTTTAGTCACTAAGGGACAATGTAAGACTTTCAAATCTCAGCAACAATTAGATAAACAAAAAGCAAAGCAGAAATGTTTTGTGCAAAGGACATTTGAAAACGCATTATAAGTCACTGTCTTTGGTGCAACTGGCGTTTCCATTGGTTCTGGACTTGGTACAAGAGCCAGCAGCTTATCATTATTGTTTGACGTTATCCCTGTAGAAGAACCCTGCTGTGACAGTGCAGCAAGTATCAGTATGGTGGTAGTATCCCATTACCTTGAGGGGAGATGTCACTAGCTAGTGCCATCTTTCCATGTCTTCTGCACTGAGCTCTCATTTATTCTGTCCCAGCACATGGCAAGAAGTGCTACGTGTAGACCTATTCCCTACTGAGCAACATTTACTGGGTGGTGAGCCATAGCGTGTCTAAATTGTTTGAACTAGGTTCTCAGATAAATAATCTTTCCTGAGTCCTGATAAATATGAGAAAAAATGAAGGAAGTAATTTAATATCTTTTCTATGTCTACGGAGTTCAAAGGTTTTTTTTTTTTTTCATGGTAACTAAAAAGTATCACTCAATTTGCTTTGCATTGGCATGAACCAAAGACAAGAACCGCGAAGGGGATCCCAGGTAGATACCTTCTGACTCCATCCACTCTTTGGGCTGTAGAGCAGCTGGAGACACTGAAATTACTTAAAATGAGCAAATTCAGGCAGCAGAAGCAAAACACTGCAAATATCCGATTTGTGGAGATTTGATTTTTCACCTATCTTTGTTGAGAAGAAAAACAAATGGCATTTGTTTTACCCAACTTAAGAAAGGTTCTCTCAGGTGGTCCGTTTAGCCCAGGATTCTGTCTCTGGTAGTGGTGATACTGGATAGGATTCACGTGAAAGTGGCTGTATTTTTCAATTCATACCATCTCATTTCCCCCTGCATTGACTACTGTTGAATTATGCAGAAGGTGAGACATTCCTGACTAGACCCATGTGTTTGTGGACCTGCCACCTATGGATTGGCCTAATCCCTTTCTGAACCTGCTAATGTTGTCTCCACAGATGTCATGACATCAAACATCAACTGGTAGGTTCCCACCAGGTCAAGAAACGATTTCTGTTCTCTCTTCCAAACTGATACCTGGCAAGTTTCATTGACTGCCCAATCTCCTACTCACCCACCCAGTTCTAGCACTGTGAGGTGCAGTTTAGATGAGTTTTGATTTGGTTTAGATAATGAGTTGGTCATAGCATTCAGCTCATGACTTTGGTAACCTTGCCCACATCCCTTTGCTTTCTCTCCAGTGTAAGGTCATGTCCTTTTCAAACTCTTCTTCCAAGGCAGCTTTTCCACCCCTTTGAGTATTTCCATTACCTCTGTCTCAGTGCCAGTAGTTATGTTCAACCAGGACAACGACCCCATTATGAAATGTATGGAGGTAGATCCAAGGTCGAGAAGGTCATCCCTCTAATACAAAAGGGAAACTCTCCGAGATGCAGTGCCTCTCTTCTCTCTGAGATTTTGGCGATTTGACCTTGTACTGTGAATATGAGCATTGTTTGCTTGTGCCTGCACTTTCAGAGATGATATATTTCCTTCTGTTGCACATCCACGAAAGCATTAAAAGTTCTTAGTACCGAAGATGCCCCAGATGCACTCCTAGCTGACATTCAGATGAGACCTGGTCTACGCTGTCAGCATCCCTTGCTTTTCAACACTTTTTGGCAGATGGTTCTGGACCCAGAAGGCCTCTGATGTCCCCAGGGAGCTCATCAGCTCATCACTGTCCAACAAGAGCTGTCAGTGGTGACCACCCCCAGCAAACCAGCAAGCGTGCCAAGAGCTGCGCTCCCCAGCGCTGCAGTGAGTCACAGCTGGACGTGTCACGCACCAGCTGATGGCAAGGAAGAGAGGGACACTGTCGACACAATGTGGATGCAGGGGGAATTTAAAGGAAAACAGAGTATTTGTTTGTAAGGATTAAACACCCTCTGCAAAAATTGCATAGCCATTTCCAGCAACCGCAGAGTGTGCAGGGTCCTGTTGGAGTCACCAGATTGTCAGGATGCTGTGCCTTAATGGCTGTGACCATCTGTGGTCCCTCTGTGTACCCCCATCCCTACATCCAGGAGGACTTCAGCTCAGCTATGGAGTCTTAGTCCAGGTAGGAGTGGTGGGTGCCCTGTCCTTGGACACATGCAAGGTCAGGTTGGAGGTTGCTCTGAGCACCTGGTAGAGCTGTGGGTGCCCCTGTTCATTGCAGGGGAGTTGGTCTAGATGACCTTTAAAGGTCCTTTCCAACTCAAACTATGATTCTTTATGGCTGGATCCCTCTGAAAAATACTTTGAAAAGAAGGGCTGAATGTAGCTTAGCTTTCCGTGCAGTCATTCCTCTCTGTCAGAGACACCTTTAATCTGTCATTCTTGTGTTTAATCTGTTCCTTATAGCTACCTGAAGGAATATGAATAATCCTCTGGTATTTCTATAACCCTCTTCTGACCCGTTTGCTATTTTTACCTGAGCGCTTCACCTACCTTGGATGATGCGGATTACCAGGGCTATAATTGTCAGGGGCTGGCAACTTGTTCAGCCGTGGGCAGTCCCGTCACGCTGACACAGATGCAAAGGCATGAGATCTTCCTTGTTTGCTTTTCAAGTGGGAAACGCCTCGCCACGTCCTTCGTGCTGCTTTTGTGCAGTGTCCAACTTGGCGGTCCTTCTCCTTTCCCTGCACCACCACCCACCTAGAAGGAAATCTGTGCTGCTGTGCTTTGAGGTGGCCATTGCTGAGGGCTGTGTTTATGGCATGGTTTCCACTTTTCCAGTGCTATCACCAGCAATGAGATGTGGGAGAGCTGTTGGTTGTTTTCCAAGAGAATGCTTCAGAGGTCTTCAGGATAGCTGCAGTGCCCTGGCATGGTAATAATGATGCTTGAGGGATGTGGAGGTGTGATTCAGCACAGTGTTAGGACACCTGAGTGTCTGGAGAGAGAAATGGACATCAACCTGCACATCATTGAATCATAGAGTCATTAAGCTTGGAAAGAACAGTAAGATGATCCAGCCCAACTATCAACCCACCCCACCATGCCCGCTGACCACGTCCCTCCGTTCCACATCTCCATGGCTCTGGAACACCTCCAGGGTTGGTGACCCCACCACTCCCTGGGCAGCTGTGCCAATGCACCGTTATTCTTTCTGAGAAGAGATTGTTCCCAGTATCCAGCCTGACCCTCCCCTCCCTGATGCAATTTGAGGTCATTCTCATCCTATCACTCTTACCCAGGAGTAGAAGCCAACCTCCACCTCACCACAGTCTCCTTTCAGGCAGTTGTAGAGAGCAGTAACGTCTCCCCTGAGCTCCTCTTCTCCAGACTGAACAATCCCAGTTCCTTCAACTGCTCAGTGAATGTTGGAGTATTTTGCTGATGAGCTGCTTCAGCTGGAGAGACTGAAAGGCACTGTCCTGCACTCCTTGGCTCAGGTATGTGGTCCCTCTCCCATTCTGTAGAGGAAAGGTCTAACTCCATCCTTAGCCTAGGTAAACCCTAACCACAGGGCTGTTCAGACAGGGTGGTGGAGACTTTGTGCGGAGACAGGCACCTAAATTCCATAGGGACTGTGACTATTATCTTTGCTCTCACAAACTCCTGCCATCAGACTTAGGCAAGCCCACGTTCAGTGTGCTGGTGTTTGTGAACCCCACTGTAGGTTGTATGCCCACCTCTGTCTCTCACCGACAGAATGCCTGACTAGAGATTGAGCATCCTTCTGTTGGTGGGACGCTGGAAGGTTTAATACAGCACATGTTAAATGCCTGCAGTGAATCTAACCCTGTCCTCCATACGTTGCTCTGCAGATAGACCTCCAGTTTTGAGAATCCCAATGGAAACTCCATGGACAAATGGAGAACAGCGTGAGAAATGGAGGACAACTTAACTGCATAAATTCACATCTGATTGCAGTGCTGGCAGCTGGATTTGTTTAGATCAACTTCTTAATTATAAACACAGTAAAAAAGCATCACCCATTCACGCTGACGTCGTGCTCCTTTATTTTGTTGTTCCTTGTAATTACTTAGCAGATAAAAACCCTTCTGCAAAGCCTACCTGCCTGCTCTACTTCAGGAGTGAGGAATACCTCAGCTGCAATTGCACGAGAGAAAAAGCCATGCAGAGCTCAGAGCAATGCTGGTTCTGCTGGCACAGCAGAAGTCTGAGGGAACAATCTGTTCCATCTGTATGTGTCATAATTGAGAGGTTTGATCATCCTTTGCAATTATTATAAACTGGATCTGGCCTGATTATTTCTTACAGGCTCCGTAGCCAAATAATTTGGCCTGTTGGGATACTGACTGACAATCACTGCAGTCGGTGCTGATTTCTAAGAAACCATTTGTTCCTTGTAACTACTTGATGATGCTGGAGTGATTTTGTGTTCTCGAGAGAAAGGTGCCGGCTTTCAGCACTCCTACGAACATCACCCTTATTGCTGGGATTTAGGCTTCAAACTCCCAGAAATCCCTTTAAACTCCATTACCTTACAGGCAGATCTCCTCACCCTCATGTTCAGAGGGACCCATATCCCAGTAACCGGGCCCATTCCAGTACAATCAAATGCACAGATGAAAGCTGAATTAATTGTAGCGCAAACGATTTGCCTTTGGCTCTGATAACAGCGAAAGGTTGCAGTTAAGCCGTGCTATCTGACTCAGAAAGCACCACATCGTTCACACTGCGGGCTGAAACAACTCTGCTTTGTTTCCCTTTAGCTTCCTTCACTTCTGATGAGAATTAAGCAAGGTGAAGAAAGGGTTTTAGGGAGGCGTAATGGGCAGAAGCAATCAGTTGGCTGTTGGACAGGCAGGCTTTCTTCTCGCCTCCTTCCATACCTGAGAGCCTGACTGAATTTTCTAGCATTGGTTTTGGTCTCCTTGAAGATGTTATCTGTCCTGACAGCACCGCCTAGCTTGTAACCTTTAACCTTCTTATCTGTAACAACTTGCACTTAACAAGAACACGAAATACGGGCATCCATACCTGGCATTCCTAAGAATAATAACCGCACTTTGTAGACAAATATATTTTTGGATAAAGGACTTTACATGGCCAAAGTCTGCTACTCTCTAGACAAGACCAGCAAGCCTTCTGCGCTGGCTTTGTTAAAACATTACCAATCAGCAGAGATTAGCAATCAGCGAATTCTTCAGGTACAGAATGCAGTGTGCCCATTGGCAGCATGTGGGAGCTGCGCTCGTGGCGTGCTAACCGTGCAGCTGAGGCTTCCCAGAGATCAGCGGCTGTTTAGGGCCGTGATTTAAAACCCAATTACAGGCAGCGTAAAATCCCTCTTATTTAACTCAATAATGCGTAATGGGCTCAGATGGGATTTCTTTTGTTTATCTACGTGCGGGTTTTTTGTTTTTAATATCGCTGTCTTTAAAATCCACTTAAAGCCACTTTCAATAAAGACCCTCTGTCTGAAGAGAGGCAGAAGATGCTGGGGAACAAGGAAGGGCTCTGTTCTCTGTTCCCAGTTCTCGATCAGCAAAGTGCCCTTCAAGCTGGCAAGGCAGCCTTCAACGCTGCACCCTCATAGCTGTCTCCAAAAGAGGGGTACAAAACCTTGATTTCTGCCATCTAACAGAACAAAAGGGAGAAATCTTCTGTAAATATATCAGGGAGGAAAAGATCGGGGAGGTCTGAAAGGTATTTGTGGGCTGCAGTGACACGAGGAGTTGCGAGCAGAAGGGTTGTGAAATTACGGCAGATGCGGGACTCCATTTTAAGCCAGAGCATGGCTGGCTCCTGAGGGGGACCCTTGTGCCAGGGGAGGCTCAGGGTGGGTACTGCCCAAAAGTTCTGCTCAGGAGGAGCAGTGATGCATTGGCAAAGGCTGCCCAGGGAGTGGTGGGGTCACCGTCCATGGAGGTGTTCCAGAACCGTGGGGTTGTGGCAGTGAGGGATGTGGGCAGCAGGCACAGTGGGGGTGGGCTGGGGTTGGACTGGGTGATCTTAAAGGTCTTATCCAGTATTAATGATTCTGTGATTCTATTCTATGGCTTTATCGTGCAACACGACAGCAGGGACCTCCCTACCCACCTCAGAGATGCTGGGAAGTTCTTACGATCCTGGAGAGGTCACTCACATAAGAGACATTTATCCCTGCTGGGGTATTGCTTTGTAACTCTATGCTAAAGCTGTGCTAACCTCTCTATGGAAATCAGAGTTGTGAGAAACCAGGCAAAACCAAATATCTGTGTCTGGTTTTCTCTTCTGCTTTCTCATTTTTAAACTGCACCGTTTTTATCCGTTTTTATACCATTTTTATGCTTTTTTAAATCTCACGCAATGGAGCCAACACAGCACTCGCAGCTCTCCACACTGCAGGAGCTGAGAACTGACCTGTAGAAGACCAGGAGCTGCTTTGGAGGTGTCTGTCTCTTTCTCTGCCTGTTTTGCTCCGTGCAGCACTGAATCAGACACTAAAAGCATCCGTGTAAACACAAGTAGCTGAGAATACCTTCACTGTAGGTGGAGAAGCCATCCCTATTGTCTTACAAAGCTGAGTGTTGGCTCAGAGATTTCCTTCTCATACCAGCCCATCAGACCAGAAATGGAAATGTCTCAGGGTCACAGACGCACGGGAGGTGTTTTAGGGAAATTAAATGCTTAATCGATTACATAGGCTTAGCAGATTTCCTAGGGCTAAACATGGAAAGAGAAAAAACAAAGTGGTTTTAATGACTGAACTGAGCAAACATAACAAGAAAGTGATGAAAAGGTGAGAAAGATAAGACAGAATAAATAGAGAGAACTAACAGGAGCTTGCTATGCAAGAGCAGTATTGCACTAGGGAGTAACCCATTACTCATACTGCCAAAGGTACAGTATGTGAGGTGGAGGCTGGTCAGGTAACGCCAAGGGGTTTGTTCTGCAGCAGTTCTATTTCCAGAGAAGCAAATAATAAGCTGAACGAAATACGTAAAGGAAAGTGAGCAGGACTCCTTTCTCTTCCCTGGGAGGAGAGTTTTGGTGGGCACTTCAGCATTAGTCTTTTAACTTCACAAAAAGAAGACTCTTCCTCCCTCATCTGGGAGAGCAAAATGCTCCATTTCAGCATGTGGCTGCCAGTGATATCTCTGCTCTTCACTGCAGCAAGATGGAGAGCTGGTACAGAGCAAAGAGCTTCAGGCTCTGCTCTGGAGCCTGGGGATTCTGAAGCCCTTCAGAGGTGTTGTTTTAGAGATGCATAAAGGACATTCTGTGATGCAGAGCCCTCCAACAGAAAATTACTCTCTGCTTGGCTCTTGCAGTTCATGCATGACCAAAACGATCTGAGATATCAGCACATTCCGGCAGAAAGTAATTAATTCTTTTAATAACATTTTCCCCCTTGTGTAGGTGAGACATATGCACACTCTGTACCTCACCATACATCTATTTCTGGGCAGCAATGCCTCCCCTGCTGTCCTTCAATGTATTGCTGCATCATATCCGAATTTCATCTTATGGGAGGTAAAGAAAGGCATGGCAAAAAAAAAAGAAGGTCCCTGTTTGGCAACCTTATGCATAGCAGAGGATGGCACAGCTTCACCAGAGCTGGCTTTTCACAGAGAGGAATTCCAGCATGACAGGACTTATGGAGAGGTTGGTGCAGAGAAAGCGCAGAGTATGAAAGTCAAACCAGGAGAAATGTGTGTGGATGCAAAAAAAAAAAAAAAAGCAGCTCTGTTTCTTGACAAGAGGGTGGTGGGTGCACATGTTGTGTGGGGAAAGGCAACGCTTCAGCCATGCCAAAGAGAAAAAGCTGTGGGGAGCGAGGAGAGAAATGGCAAGAGATGAGGGGTAGAGGATGGGCATAGACAAATCGTGGTGACCTTCCGACTGAGGTCCAAAACTGCCTCCTTAAGGGCTTCTGCTCATGCAATTGAGGTTTATTGTCCTCAGCCGAGGCCACAGAGATCTCTGGGGATGGCCAGAAAAGGGGAGGTGGTGTCTGCAGCACACGGCCAAGGGGAGCACCAACACAAAGTGCTCGATATAGGCTGAAGATCTTATCGGGACACTACTATAGCTACATTTTTGTAAAGAAATCTTTTTGTACGCTTAGTTCCTCCTGTCAGACAAGAGAGGCTGGTCTTAAAAATGCATTTCAAAGATGCTGCGCATTTTTTTGCGCGCGTCTTTACCTCAGACTGATAGGGAAATACTTCCCCTGGAGTGACTCCTGATTTTTAAAGCTTCTGCTGTGCAGACTGTAGCACTGAACGCAGCGTTGTGTTGCCCTCTGAGAGGAGCAATGCCAGGAGTTAGAGATGTGCTGACCCCGGTTTAGGATCACTAAAAATAACTGAGGATGCAATTGACCTCAAAAATGATGTGTGATGGAGAAAAGCGAGCGCATCTCTTGGCAGAGAATCCTGATTCCTTTATATGCCCTGGAAATCCTGAGGGATCTCAGGGCTCAGTGACTCTCTCAGACCCCCACGTTGCCTTGGAAAGGAGTCAGAGCTGTGCTGGCACCTACATCTCACTCAAGGTCAGGTTCTGGTTGAGTCTCTATAGCTGTGGTTGGGTCCTTCCCACATTTCATAGCAGTAGGGTCAAAGGAGGTCATGAGGGATACATGATTTAACGACCTTCCAAGTCTTGATTTTGCCAATATTTCTGCTTTACTTCAGTAGAATTATTTATATGTGTAGAAGATGAGAAGTGGGTCAGACTGATGGTCCCCTTGCCCAGGGCACTGTCTGTGGCAGCAGCAATGGAGTTTCTATTTAAGGAGAGCATACGCGCACGGCTGCGTTCTGCAGTCCATTCCCATCGCGTTCACCCAGCATCTATAACTGTTGGATTAGAATTACCTGACAGGACATCCCTGCCTTGTCCCTTTAAATATGCCTCTATAGACTTGCTAGCCATGACTGCGTCTCGTACTTTTCTCAGCCTGCCCACTCGATCCGCCTGCACAGCCCAAGGGGCAGCAGGCTCCAGAAATCCCATCCCCACCACGTCAAGAAGTGCTTTCCATTGCCCTACACTGCTCCTTTGCCAGTTCCAACGGCTGCCTCCTCCTCCTTGCTCCATAGGATTCAGTCAATAGCACAAGTCGAACATTGTTGCTTATCTTCACAGAGCTGAGCTCTGGGCTGGAAATCTTGTGAAATAAGAAATCTCCTCTCCATGTGTGTTTGTGCATTCACAGGATGCTCCGGCTTATGCAAAAGGCAGTGGTGATGTGAAGTGTTTCTCTTGGGAATTTTTTGAGGGGAAAGTTAGCATTTCTCCGTGCATTACCAGGGAGGGAATCTCAGTCCTTCAGCTATATACGCTATTATGAGCCCTTTGCCATGACTGTGACATCTATTGCACAGTTAAATTTCAATCTGTCTTATTTTATTGGTACTTACATTGGATACTGCCTGTCTGCGTTCTGGCTGCAGTCAGAAATATGGAACAGAGATCCTGAATGAAGCATTTATTGAGTAAGCAGCTCTCGATTGTCTTTTCCTCCTCACCTCAGAGTTGCTGGAAGTGTATGGTTTTCTCAGATATTTCTAACCCAGAATTAATTTTGTGCCAGAATACAGCCTCCCAAAGGGAAGAGCAGGCACATTAGAAACTACTTTAGCATTTGCAACTTTTCTTTGCCATGTGCATCATCCATGTGGTAGTCAGTCTACTTGGTCACCTTGACCAGAGTATCTTCAGCAGACCAGACCTCCTCCCCAGAACCACAGTACCTCTTCTTTTATTATTATTTAAATAATCCTGTATGGTCATCTGCCATGAGGATGTGGGTGTTTTTAGCTGTCCTGAGAAGTGAGGCTGCAAGGTGATTGCTGACATCTGTCTGCAGCGTTGCCTTGTCCAACCCTTCTGCTGCTCAAGGCGAGCTGTTGGGTACTTGTCTTCTGTTCAGGCAGCAGGAGCACCACTGAAGCCATGGTCTACCCTTTTAGCTAATCTCATCTCAGCTTGGTGATGTCCCTCTGGACCAAGCCAACCTCTCTCCATTGGTTCAATGCGTGACGATGCTGTCATTTGGATGAGCTTAATATTTCTCCCCTTGTGTGCAATAAAATGAAATCCCTCTTGTATTTACACAAGGGGTGTTCCAAAGTTAAGGTGGCTGCTGAAGGAAGAGACCAGAAGGTACAGATGACAAGATGCAACCTACCATGTAATTAAGTGAGAAGAGTCAGAGCTGATGTGTGTCTATGGGACAATTACCTGTGATTCCTCACGCGCTGTTTGAGGGATGGAGTGGGGAGCAGCCAGAGAACAATGCTTGCTTCTGGCTTAGCTTGAAAGTCCTGATGAACAGGTGACTCCAAGTGAATTTCTATAGGGTTCCTGGCTCTATAAAAGCCACCTCTATAGAGGTGCTCAAGAGGCGTGTAGATGTGGTACTTACAGACACTGTTTAGTGGGCAGTAGTGGTGGTAGTTGGACAGTTGGACTAGGTGGCCTTTGAAGTCTTCCCCCAGGCTTAATGATTCTGACTCTATGAACATTTATATCCTGTATGGCTGAGATCCAGCTTGATCCCACTCCCACTGAGACATCAACAAATGGATCAAAAAGTGTCAGTGCGTTTCTTATAAGTGGGCCCTCACTAAGGCTCCTGTAGGCCATGAGATTTCGTTATCAGCATTGGGAATCCACAAACAAGTCAAGAGCTGGAAGCTCCTGGTCAGGAGTGTGCCTCTTGTTGGTGATGTGAGGCTGAGCTCGTTGGCCATGTTTTCCTTTTGCTGTCTGCATTCGCGCAGAGGTGTCTGACTGCATCTACGAGACAAAACCAGACTGTGTCTCCCACCCTGGGTGCTGGTCATGTTAACTGCAGGCAGCAAATTGCACAGTAATTCGTCTTTGAATTACTCAGTAACTTGGAAGATAATTACCAGGTAACCTGCAACAACTTGCCCTAGCTGCTGCATGGACATTATTTATATGACACTTGCTATGTAATTAAAGAGCAGGTTGCTAGCTGGAGGTTCTCTGGGAAATGAAAGGATACCTGAGGAGTGACTAAGAGGAACGAACATTTAGTGCTCGGTGTATCTGAGAAATATAGGCGTTCTCCTCTCTCACTTCAGGCAAAGTCAGAATCATTTTCCATCTGCCCTCATGAACTGCCTGACTGAGAACCACATTTCTACCAACTTCACCTTCAAGGACCAAGAAAGACTCCATAAGGGGTGTGCTGGATGGAGGCATAGAGGGAACAACCTCAGCACCACCGACCCCTCTTCACCCAGGAGTTCCCTCCATCCACCTCCATACAAACAAGTGGAAGACGTGGAAGATGTCACAGCTATGTCTGTTTTATTGTCTTTTGTGCCTCAATTAAAAGCAATCTGAGGTGAGGAGCAGCCTGTTGGTCTGTATCCACATGGCACCTCTTACGTGGAGGTCTTTACTCACGCACAGTGCAGTGTCAGTGGTCTGAAAGCACTAAATGCAATTCAGTAGGCAGAAACACGTCGTCTAAATTTAACACCTCGAAGGAGGAAAGCTCAATGGCATTTTTATATAAAAGCAAAAGTATAAAAATGATTTACAGCAAATAAATACCATCAGCCCCGTTATCTTGGTGCTGATTCAGGAAGGCATACAAGTACGTCCTTTAGTCATGACGGCTTTAATAGATGTCTTGGATGGGGACATTTTCCTGACTCAGACTCTGATCTGGAGCCGCACAGCGCAGCGCACCATTACTCACAGTATTTTAGGGTGAACTTTGGAAGAAAATAGTGTTTGTTCAGCTCCAAGCAAGCCAGCTGTCATGACAGTGCCTCTTCCGTTGGAAGGGCCATGCTTTGGGATGACCTGTGATGGTTCCCTTGGTCGTAAATGAGAAGCTGGAGCTGCAGCAGTCGGTGGGGTTTTTCTCACAAGGGCAGTGTGTCAGGCACATGCCAGTCCTCCCCTTACTCTGTGCATTATTTCTGTGTTTGTGTCTATTCCCCTTGTTGGGTTTTTTTTTTTCCATTTCATTATTATTAATAATAATAATATCACTTATATTGATAGATAAAATCCCAAAGATGTCTTGCTGTCCTTAATAGCCACCGTGTCTTCCTTCCAGCACCTCTCAAGCCACTGAGTTTGCAAACACAGCAAAGCAAAACCAGCGGCCACATATCAGTCAAAGCTCAGCATCACAGGACATGATCTCCTTATACCAGAATTCCGGTTTTATGCAGTGACATCTGATTGACTTTATGTCTCACAGAGCATTCTGCTGGGATCGTTGATCCAGGATGATCTGCTGTCTGCTTTTGTTCTTCAGCTCGCGGGTTAGAAATGCAAAACACTTGAGGAGATGGGCCCAGGCAACGTGCAGCTCCAGCACGTATTCCTCCCTTCTCCATTGCTGAGCTGGCCGTGCTCCCACCTGCCACCC
>PPHD01017149.1:0-15199 GCA_002909625.1 Bambusicola thoracicus
TTAATCTTTTATCATGGAAGCAGGAACACAAGAAGGAAAGGAGAACAAAAGGTCATAGACTGAAATACATTTTGTTAGTGTGATAGGACAGAAAGCCTTTTTCTAAACGCTTTTTAAATCACAAAAAAAAAAAAAAAAAAAAAACAAATGCAATGGTATTACTAACTGAGAAGCACATAAGGAAGAAAAAACAAATCCTACATGACTAAAAAAGCCAAATCGAAAGAATGAGGAAATTTAACACTGATCTAACTTATTTCCAAGCCATTCACTCAAAAACACTTCCATGGATATAAGTTACCTTTTCAGAAGGCATAGTTTACCATGGCGACAGTTCTTAAGAAGATTTAAGTGGTCAGAAAGAAGCAATTCCTCGTTTTCAACTATAACTGAAAACAGAATGAATGCAACAGCTGCATTCATTCTTGCATTGGTATCTATCATACATTGCTCAGTGTAATGCTGCCCAACATGTGCCACTAACACGCTAGTAAGCAGCATGAGCTTGATTCAGCAGTCTTCATCTCTCCGGCTCATTTCACTCCCTTGTTCTGCTGTAAACACATGGGTTTGACTGCAATGCCCAGTAACAACTTGTAGCCCATGGGGGAACACTTCTCCACTTTTTCTTGTCACTCTTTCTTTACAGGCATAAGCATAAGGGTCTACCTTACAATGACTGTCATGACTGATGTTGAATAACAAGGAACAAACGTGAAAAATTTTATGAGTATAGCACAGAGCTCTGACCCAGGGAGAAGACTGTTCTGTATGTTCTCGTTACCACAATACTGTGCCAAGACATACAGCACATGCTTCTAGCTGCCCTGGCTGGAAAGGCAGGCAAAAGCACCATGTATTTAGCAGCACGTGGCAGGACAGGGAAGAAAATGCTTTTTGTGCTGCTTTCCCACATCTACATTCATCTTCCAGAGCTTAGGGAATGCTGTACTAATAGGTTCAAGCAAATATTAACATAAGAAAAAAGAAACTAAATCCTGATCATATGTTTTGATAAAAGCCTGCTTTCCATATGATCTTCCACTTGTTTCATGCTATCTGTCACAAATCCCAACAAGTTTTCATAAACAGATAGTTCTTATGCAAGGCATAGTAAGTGTTCAAAGAATAAATACTCTGAATTAATACATGACAACATGTGCATGAATTGACGAAGGGTTGTTTCCTCCTCCTAAGGAACACAGCTGAATCCTAAGACTGCACTAACCGGCCAAATTTAGACAAGATATGTCACATTTAGTTGAAACTACAAAGCTGCCTGCCACTTCATAGGTAAGGATATCTAGGAACCTTCAGTATCAGATTTGAGGCTGAGGTTTTCGTTTGTTTGTTGGTTATTAAATTCTCCACAGCTCTTCAGGTTTCAAAAAGCAATATTAGAAATACACTGCTGAATCTCAAAGTCTTAAGGAAAGCTCAATAGCAGCTTGTCTGATTCAAATGTTAACTCCCGCACAGCACTGAATTATACAGCTAACTTTTAACAAGTTGCATAGATACCTGAACAGAGAGAAAAATATGTATTGGAATTGTCAAAATACCTGGGTACTCCTTTGAAAAATCAACAAGTGGTGCTTACCTAGGAACTTCTAAAACTCTCACTGTCAGTTTATCAACACTTCCAAGCTCCTAAATAACTTCACTAGAACACAGCATTCAAATCAGCTTCAAGAAACCTGACGTCTCACCACAGGCACTCATTCACTGTGTGACTGATCAAACCTCATCATTTCTGAGTGCCTCTGCTTGCTCCCTACTGCAGCACTAAGAGCAGTGACCCCCGGGACAGATGTACTTTTCATCAGCTGATCTCAAGTGTGCTATGCTACATAGGTAATATTAGGAAGCTGGCCTTTGCAAGCTAATGCAATTAGACAGCAAGGGGATCCTTTGAAGTTGCTGGAATTATTTCCATTGGGTTCTGTGAACACTGAATCAGGTCTAACAAGCTGATAGACTTGTTAGGCTGTGAGATGACAGGTGCCTTTGACATACCTACATATAACGATACGCAGAGACGTAGCCTGACCATCTGCGTCTCAATTTCCTCATCTCTGAAAAATGGATAACAACAGCTATTTACTCATCTCTATAGAAGGCCTGATAATATTCAAAGCAATTGGTGAAGACTAATTAGCTAACATTTGAACAGGGTTTGAAAATGTAAAGTACTACATTACCGCTAAGTACTATTAGTGACAGTTGGTTTAATTTAGTAATAGAAGATAGTCTGATCATTTCTGTTTGTTGACACAAGGCCAATCATAAATAATGAGTTCCATAAAGTCTAGAATCATAAAGTCTAGAATATGTCATACATTGTGAAATTAATGAAAATTAAGAGGAATAAAGCGATATAACATCATCATTCAATATTAAATTTATTGGATTTCCGAATTTTAATCATCAGTGCCTACAACAATTTCCTTTTCTGCATGTATTGAATAACCAAATAAACCACCTACACTTCCTTCATTGTCAATAAGATCTGGATTAACCTTGTGTCATTAGACTACCTTCTGATACTGTTAACTTCCGTGTCATGAGCGCCATTCAAGGGTTCATCAAGCTCCAGTTAGGTTTTCTATCCTTCCTACTCCACTTGGGCAGTTACTACAGAATCTCATTTTTAGTAACCACTTAATTATAAATCTAATCCATTAATGACCATTTGGCTTTTCTCAAATTGCACTATAAGCTCACTACTATTCTACAGTCAATTAACAAATCCAAATCTTTCTCCACCTAGCTGTTTCCCACCTCATGATATACTGGCTTGCAGGGATCAAAAAATTCCACTAAGGGCAAAAGTACTGAAGTTTTAGTCTGTTGCTATGACATCTGTGCTCATGCTTTCATTAGGGATAGAATTGGACAATATATCTACATTGATGATGTTGCCTACCTTTATGTCAGAGTAAAATTTCATCAGCCAGTTCCAATCTCTACACTGAACACATTAATGAAAATGCTAAGTAAGATCAGTCCTCAACTAGTCTGTGAGTATTTCCACTGATAACCTTCTACTAAGCTGGCAAAAATCTGTGCCATCTCCCTGGTCCCTGCCCACCTTCCTATCAGCTTCGCCAGTTTGAGAAGAAAGGTGCAATATATTTTTGTTATTCTAATGATTCACTCGTGCCAGAGAAGTTTAGTAGATGGAAACTGAACATTTTAAATAAGTCTACCTTATGCATATATTCTTTGTCATATCCAGTACCAAAAGGAAGCCTACAAGAAAGCTGGAGAAGGACTCTTTATCAGGCAGTGTAGTGACAGGACAAGGAGTAACAGCTTTATACTAAAAGAGGGGAGATTCAGACTACATGGTAGGGAGAAGATCGTTACTGTGAGTGGTGAGTCTCTGTTACAGGCTGCCCAGAGAGGGTGTGGATGCCCTATCCCTTGAGGTGTACAAGGCCTGGTTGTATGGGGTTTTGAACAATCTGATCTAGTGACAGGTATTCCCACCTGTGGTAGGAGGGTGGGAGTGGATTATCTTCAAACTTCCTCCCAACATAAGCCATTCTTTAATTCCATGAAAAAAATAAAAAAGGTTTAAAAAAAAAAATCAAGATTTTCAGACTCCAGGCTCAAACAAGTACAACATTCTATGTTCAGCTTCAGAAGTGTAGAGGTAAGTATAGGTCTTCGTACATCTTCAAATTATCACTTACAATGTTTTCAAAAATTGTGGGGAATTACTTCTTTTCAACTGTCGAAACAATTACTGGTATTTGTTACCTCTATTTTGACAGAACTGGTTTAACACATTCTCAATAAATAAATAAATAAATAAAATACACAGCTTATTCTTGATCACAAGGATGTCATCAGCCTACCACAAATATTGTCATAAATAACTCCACACCATAAAGAAACATGATCCTCGAAGTGTTGAATCAACATGTGTGCTAAGGAGGTGCATATCCAGTCAAGTGATATCAAAATAAACCTGATCCCCAAGTGGGGATCAAACAAACAAACAAGAAAGCAGAATCTTACCTTCAAAATGACAGGAAATACAACTCCATAGGCCAAGTTTTCCTGCAGCATACACTTCTTAACATGCAGCTGCTGGAGTCACAGAGCTGATTTAATACATGACTTAGCCTACAGTTTTCAGCAAGAATGCTTGCTGGTCACACAGGTGATCAGGGACCCTACATCTCTTCTTGTCAAGCCAGTAACACCTGGGCACTTCCTCCTCCCAATTTCCATCTCGTTTCCAAGGCCACATACAACCTCTTTCTCTCCCTGTGGACAGCTGGATTATCCTCTGATGGATACTAGTCATTCAGCCACACATTCTCTATAACACCCACTGCACAGAGGCTCATGACTCCTTTGTCTCAGGGGAGCTTAAGTAAAATTGTTCTGTTAGGGGAAATTCCCTCCCTGCCAGCAAGAAAAAAAATGTCCCCCCTACACATTTTGCCTGGAGGAAGAAATAAGCATCCTATTTTTCTAAGCCTTATCCCTTTCTTTCCAGGAAAATGTTAAATCAGCCAAACAATCCCCAACAGAAAAAAAAGGGAAAGCAACGACTAGAGAAGAAAATACAGAAAGAAGTGGTAGTGCTGACCTCCTGGCTTGAGGGCAATGCGAAAAGGAAGGCAATACTGAGTGGGAGGAAGGGGCAGAGGAAAACAGTATGCATTTGTGTGCACACAGGCAGATACAGGTTTACCAGGGACTAGTACAGAGGTGTTAGCCTCCCTTATGGGCAGTCTGTGTAGCACGCATTCCCATATCCCGTGGTACAGACATGGGAGAACAGCTCAGCTGCCCCCACACCATTCAGGAAAGGGCACTGCTTGTCATGAACAAACGCATTGGTATCTACAGGTACATGTGTGAAAGGGCTAGTTTTATGAGAGAACATTATATTACAAGTGCTATTTTCAGTTAGCATGAAACACAGTTTATAAGCTGACATAAGGAACATGATCTGATCTTGCATTTGTTCCACGTCTGCAAGTCCTAGAGAGCAGTGTGTGCAGAGACTTCAAAGCTGGAAACCTAGCTCCTCTGTGAAAAGTAATTAGAAAAAAAACTTGTATTCTTTGCACTTACAAGGGCAGCTCCCCTTATACCAGATACTGCTCTTTCAGCAGATCTCTGTGGGTGGAGATTTCATATCAGCGTGTCTGCCAGTTCCTGCCAGAGTTTCATCCAAGCCACAACATATAGAGTCAACATTAATTAGCATTAATTATTATTTATAAGAAGCAATATTATCTCCATAACTATCATTCACACTTATGTTTTTTTCGTGTGTCTTACACAGGGCTCATGCATGGTGCATCACTGCCACATTAGACAGAACAAGGGCCCCATAGAGTCTGCAGAAGAACTCACAGTGTAGCCATCCATTAACCATTTTGAATATATCACTGTAAAATGTCAGAGAATTCCCTTTTCTACAGTGCCATAAACGTGCCTTCTACTTTTTGCATATAGTCAGGTCAATATTACTCTTCTTTTCCCATAGCCAGGAAGGAAAAAAAAAATGGCTGGTAGGTCATGAAATATTTCTTTTCCATCAGAAAAAAAGAAAAGAGCTAATATAAGAATGCCCTCACAACATGTGGAATCACCATAATATAGTACTTCCAGCACAGAACTCTTAAGAGAGCCTTCCGTGCTTCACCTAAAATTACTAATTTCATATGATTGGGAAAAACATACTGAATGTGTTTGTGTAGACTTTATTCCTTTGTCATTTTTGTTGGCATAAGCAGAACCTCTCAGCCACCTTTTTATTCTGGTTTAAATCTTCTGTCCAAAGCCAGAATCTCATTCTATAAAACAGAGTTGTGTGTCAGCCAGAGGGGCTGATTTTGCTTAGTGGCCACAAAACTAAGAAAAATTGAAAGATTACAAAACTCAATTCAAAACAGGCAATTAGTCCCGATCTCTACTATTAATAGTACTGAAGTTATTAGGATTGTTGATAATAGCTGTTCATAAATAATGATTTGCATAAATCAAATTGAGCTGGAAGAACTTGCAAGCATTAGCAAATCCTGTAATGAATATGATGTATATTCTCTTTTTAATGAAATGTGCCTCACTTCTAGTTTAAATGACATTTTTCACCACTTTGCTTCTTACTTATTTTGTTGCTTGATGCAATACGCAATGGCACAGGCACCACGATTAGTGCAGTGAATCCAATTTAGAAAGGCACTTTTGCATAGGCCGAGGTTAATGAAACCACTTGAATATGTTAAGGTATATTCCATTGGTCAATCCAGGCTTGTTGGAGGAACTAATAATAATCAGCTGGAACTGCTGAGTCAAAGTTATGAATGAGATGGAAACACTGTGCACATTTTACATGCTCCCAACGCTTATATCCTACTCGCGACTGTTGCAATCCCCAATTATGCATAACTCTGAAATACTACATACTTTGACCAATAGGTATTGCAACATTTTGCTGTGGAGTCACAACACGTTGTGTCACACAGCATGCACCTTTCAGTAAGAAGTACGGACTGCACAGAGCAGAAAAACACCAGGCTGCCATTCGCTGTTAAAAACCAGCTTCCATCTGAAAACATCTATGAACAGACTGACTTCTATCAGTACATAAATTTTATTTTCTTTGTTAAGAGATCAGCCATGGTTTGCTTCAACCATCAGATACCTAAGAAAGAACAATTAGAAAACTAGATATTGTTGGCATGTTTATCAACTACCCTATTATTAATAATTCCTGTTAAGTTAGATAATAGGGAGTCTGAGAACACCGTTCATAGCTAGTGAGTAACAAATACACAATGATGACTGCATTTATTTGCAGAAATAAAGCATTTTATTTTATTTTTACTCAAGTTTCCAGCTCTGAAGCTCCATACCCTTGGTTAGCATTCTTCACATGACAAGACAAAAGATACGCTGCCAGTGTAATAAAAGCATTCTGTATGGAAAACAATTTGATCCTTATTGTATCTGTAATCAGTAATTACCATGCCATTATATTTATACCATCAGCCAGTCACCTCACTGGCATAAACAAACACACCTCTTTTGGCAACAGGGTTGCAATCACACATGCTGGCAGTTATCTTCATCCAAAACAGAGACAGTTAAATACAAAAAATGTGCAACTTATTGTCCAGGTCATCACACAACACTTCGTTGAAGTTAATAAGGCCATAGCATCTGATAACACATCCTATTAGTCACAACATAATTAAGTTATATATGGAAAGTTAACAGAAAAAGATAACCAATCAATGCAACACAAGCAATGAAAGATTCAGTATGGCAAGCTTAAGCTAGTTCTGTTAAGCAACATATCAGTAACAGTGGAAATAACAGTTTGGGAAGGCTCACGGTATCAGTAAAGATATCCTTGTTACTACTGGTTAAACAAAGACAAGCATCAGGGTATATGCATACATATATTAACTCAGCTTTTCCAGGAGCAAGCACTGATGTTCTAGCTTTTCATAGAAAGATGTTACAAAACAGACCTTCTGCATCAGCAAGGATAATGAGTGAGCAGTATCCAGGCTAAGGAAGAGAACAACAAGCCTTGAGGTGGAACACAGTGTGCAGCTTTTAGGCAAGAAATAAATTTTGAGGAGCATTCCCTCTCACTTTACACACTGTGTTGGTTTAGCCCACTCTGTTCAGGTGTGTCTTAACTTTGGTATGAAGTTTGACTAACAAGGAAAGTATCTTTTGATGATAAACAACTCCTATTAATCTGGGCAGCCTGAATATTTAAAAACTGGAAGATATGCATTTTAGGTACTTCCTAAAGAGAACGCAGGGAGGTTGGAGCTCACCTCAAATACACGTAGAGCTCTCTAGCATATCCCAGGTGATTTCTTCATGTGTTGCAAACACCTGCTTTAAGTTGAGATGATGACAAGCCCTTGATGTGACAACATGTGTAGGCATCCACAATTTCAGGCAGCAGTTCTGAGAACTCGCTCTCTGGAAAGCAGAATTCACATACATAGGTTGCACTGAAAGTAAAGCCTCCTGTTTATTTCTGTGGAACATACAACAGATACAAAGAGCACAGTAACAGTATTTGACAAATTAAATTCTCAGCTACAAAGCTCTATTTTTGAACATAGCACTATCAGCTATGCATTTTCACCAGCAGTGAACAAAAGCCCAAATGCTGCACTTGTAACAATCTGCATGGCTATTTGGAAATTGGCTTGTCTTCCTCGACACTGTCACCACTGCTGAAAAACACCACCTGTTGCCTCATTGTGCTAACATTCTCTGTTTGGTCTCCATAAATTTTCAGCAAGCATCAAAGAATGTCAATGGACACCATTTTTTCCACATGGAGGAATTCAGTGACACGCTGTTGCTTCAGATACATGTATATGTCAGGCTGTCCCTTTGCTGCCGTCTGTCACACAGCAACAAAATGTAATGGACTGTGGGTGGGAAGATTGAACCCCTACTGCCATGTCACCAACATTCACCTCTGATGTCAGAGCCCAACATAATCAAATAGGAGGCATTACTTTTGGAAAAGCTCTCCTATTTAGAAATTTTTAAAGATACATATTTTCATTTCAAACTCACTATTATATTTTCAGCTCAAAGATTTTATTTTATTGTTCCCTATGAATTTCTCTACCTTCTCCTCTCTTCAAAGTGAAGCCATTCTCCTCAGAGAAGTTTTGTACCCTAGCCAATAGTTTTCTTCTGATAGACGGAAATACAGAATCATAGAATGGCTGGGGTTGGAAGTGACCTCAGAGATCATTTAGCTCCAACCTCCCCTCCATGGGCAGGGTTGCCAACCACTAGATTAGACTGCCCAGAAACCCATCAAGCCTGACCTTGAATGCCTCCAGGAATGGGGCACCCACAGCTTCTCTGGGCAGCTGTGCTACTGCCTCACCACCCTCTGAGTAAAGCATTTCTTTCTAACATCTCACCTAAACCTCCACTCTTTCATTTTAAATCCAAGCCCTTAAATGGTATTTTTAAAATGAAATTCCTTGGGCCATCACAGGTCTTACCTCTGGAATGGAAGACTCACAACAGAATGAGAAAGACAGATTTCCTGAAATGGTCTTAGGCAAAAACCTTTGACATCACTAGAATGAAAACTCAACTGGAACATCCCCAGAAGTACACTGCTGAAGCTAAAAAGTGTGCAACTCTTTCCTGTAAAGAGCAGGTAAAAACATCTGCACTTTATCAAAGCTTCAAGATGTGAAATGAGTACATATGTTCATGTAAGTTACAGCTTGTACTTGCAAATTAAAAGGAACCAGGGCACGGGCTCAAGAGCTGGCATGCAATTATCCACACTGCTTAACTAGTAACAAGCTCTCTGACATGGCCTATCCCCTGTTAACTGGTGCTTTCTCACACGATTCACTCACAGGTATGGCTCAGGAGATAATATGGAAAAAGGACCATTCCCTCTGGGCAGAACAGATGAGGCTGCATATTTGGAAGGAGGTCAGTTTAGCCACGTGGACATAACCCCTCAGGGGCAAATCCTGGGTACTGGTCTATTTTACTTGTTAGTACTAAGGTAGCCATAAAGACCGGATGGGACATTGTGGGCATCTTTAGAGATCAAGATTGTATCTGCAAGACTTACCATACTAAGACCATGATGTTTCAAACAGTAATGGATACATTCATGCACCAGAGTAATTTTCCCAAATTAATTAGGATTACTCCTCTGCATAAAAGTATGCCAGCGTAGGTGTTTGCAGAAGAGGTTTTGGAACGTCAGTCATCATATACCCATCAGTTAAAGTACACTCATAAATGCTTTTGCTTGGAAGATTGTATTAACCTTAATATAAAATACATGTTTTCTGGGTCTGATGACTCAGGAAGAGCTTGCAAGTCTATACCTCAGCCCATTAATCTTATATAAATAAACTTTCCCCTTGTGAAAGGGAGTCCCACAGCATTAATAATAGGAATCTTTCTCAACCATAATCGGATTCTGTAAGAATCATTTAGAAACATTTAGATTAATTATTTGTTGCGAATTATTCATTTAGCTCTGTCACTTCAATCACGCAGCAAGGCTCTATTTCTTTCGGCAACATGAGGTAGTATAATAGAATACAGAGTTTCCACACTTAACTCTCATAACCAACACCATTTAATTAAAATCTCAACTGTGAATAGTCATCAGCCCGGCCAAAGTTTTGAAGGTTTGAATTCTGGCCCACTGGAGTGAAAGCCCCACCTATTAAGTTTGCCTCTGCGCTTGACTCCACCTAACTTCACCAAAGGGCCAATCTTTAACGACAATGCGTGCAAAGGCCAAAGTTGGGGTAGAGGGTACAGAATGTGCTACTTCACGTCCTGCCTTCAAAATAAACTCTGCTCAAGTCACCAAGATTTACTTACAGAGAACTGATGGGTGTTAAAGTAGCATGCTAGGAGGGCGTTTTTCCTACACTTTGATAGCACTTCAAGGTTTTAATGTATGTGGGGCTTTTCTAAGCATTGACCCCATCTCAGCTGGAGAAAGTTAAAATGGACTGTCTTCCAAACAGCCTAAGTAAATCAAGCCTCAAATGGGAACTTTTTTAAGAGGTGAGGAAATATCTCCATAGTCTGATACACTCATAACAAGTGCTGGAGCTTTATGCTTCTCTGAAATCAGCAGAGGAGTCTGAAAATTTTTGAAATATTATTCCATCTTCCTGAAAACCCCCTCTGTACTTCAGTCATGCCCAGCTTCTGATTCAGAGTCTCCTGTTTTTCACAGCTTGTGGAGATTCGCATTAGGGAAAGAAAAATATATATATATTTTGCAGAGAAATTGCAATTGGAAAGATAAACCAAACTGATGCATAGCAGTCCCTTTCAGTAATTACATGTTGATGTTCAACGTTCACTTTTGCATTTTCTAACTTTTTATTCAATTAAAAAACACTTCAATCACCCCTAGCAATGAAAGACAAGAAAAGCATACCCTGACCGAGAAAATGCAGATGAAAGATTATAGCTTCTAAATGCACCATGGGAAATGAAAACCCAGAGAACTCCCTGCCCTGAGGAAAGCTCTAGAGGTGAACAGTCCAAAAAAAACTCCACCAGAAGAAGCAGAGAAATCAGAGATCTTTGGGCATCCTGAGAATTTGCTACAAGCTGAGTGGAATTGCTCTGCAATGCACTCTTGGTTAGAGCTATCTGCTTCGACTCTCTTCACGTCTCCATCTCTTCATTTCCCTTTAAGGACAGTCCCCTTTTCCTTTTCCTTTTCATCTCCTCCCTATGCCCTCTTTGCTTCCCTTCCCCATGTGCTTCCCTTTCATTTTTCTTACAGTGAAAACTGAAGTGTTCTCAAATGTCATTTTCCTTACGAAAAATGCTCCCCCACAAAAAAAAAAAACCAACAAACCTTATGTTTTTAAAGCAAAATTATCTATGTAAACAGAACGCAAACAAGCAGCTGTGTCACAACAGCAATTACAAGCCCAAAGAAGTCAAGATATTGTTTATACTAGACCTATGTGTGTGTACACATGTACGTGCCATTCCCTACTCTCAATCCTAACTGACTTACAGCCCTTGCATCAAAAGCAGTTTCAGACGCGTTTAGTAAGACCTGGTCTTAACCAAACAAATCAGGATTAGTGACAGATTTACAGGGAGAAGATACTGGGTGTGACAGGCCTGAAAATCACTAACAAACATAAACTGACTCTAGTCCGTGGACTGTGTTTTACTTACCAGTCTTGGGCTAACACCCAGGACTTCTCTTTTCTTCCAAAGGTATGATGTCAGGCACATGGCAGTTCTTGAGTTTCTGTACAAGCCAGCATTGCCAGAGGCTCTGTGCAGGTGTGGTTAACAGTTATTTAATGATTCTTCACAATTGCATGTATCTGTCTGAACATAAATACAGTCTGATAGTAATCTTTCTTTTCACACCATGAATTTGCCCTAGTATTTCCAACCTTGCAGGTTCTCGAATGCTTGATCATAGTTATTACAGAACCTGGAGTCAGTGGATCATTTCAAACCATCCGTGAGCACTGTGTTGTCCTGGTGGCTTGGTGAGGTGAGGAGACCGGTGGCAGCGTGCTTGATGCTCTACACTTAAGTTCTCTGAGTTTGGCTCCCTGGTGACCCTCCTTTCCACAGTTTCACACACCATTAACATGTATTTTTAAGTATCTACAAGTAAAATTACAAGAAACAGCCCTGGCAGTGCCTGGTAAAAGATCCCAGACTTCCTCCTCTCCCCAGCAGCTCCACGAGGCCTTTATTCAGCGTAAATCCCAGTAATTTTCAATTAGTTAAAATAATTTTGAGTGATAGTTTGACTGTTTCTTTTCCAAAAGGTAATAGTTTCCCTAATTAGTCACTTGCTTTGATAAGGCACTGACTTTTACTCTAATCTAAATTAACAAGACTTTATCTACCTGCATCGTTTAAACACACCCTACTTGCAAATCTGGTATGACTAAAAACCAGGACAAGTGTTTGGTTTCATTTTACATTTGCTTCAAAGTGCCCCACTTGGAGGTTAATTATTAATCTACTCGACTATATGTAAAGGTTCAGGGAAACAACAGGGTTAGTAGGTAGAGCAGTAGTTTGGGAATTTGGAAACCTGTGTCCTATTTCCAGCTCAGATCTCAGAAGTTTGGCCAAGGCATCCACATCCTTGAACCTTTACTTCCAAAACAGAAATAGAAACACCCTCTTCACAAAGCACTTTGACATCTTTAGGGAAGAAACTTTACGTGTGTGAGGCAACGGTATGTTTGTTCGCACCTTCAAGAGACTGAAACTCAGCTAATCCCTTAAGAACCCAACTAGGAACTTGAGATCAGATACTCAACCTATGCAACTCAGCAAAACTAACAACTTTGTCAGAGCTGTAGAGATCTGCAGTGGCTGAAGAACCAGCTCCTCAAGCTTTCACTGCATTTGTCTGTCATCTGCAAAATGGGGAAAACAAACCTAATCTCTGGAGCACAGTCTGGAGTTTATAAACCCCCTCCCTCTGCCATCCTGTGGTATTAAAATAGATGTACCCTCGATGCAACGGCGTTGCTGGTCTCAAGGCCCAGCATGCAGCAGCATAGACCAGATTTTCTAAGAGACCACCGCTGTCTGAGAGTTGTCTAGGTGGTGAGAGGATTAGATTCCAAACATTCAGATCTTGAAGGAGGGAAGTGAAAAATTGCACATGGAGAACAGAACACACACAAGAGAGACAGGGGAGGAACTTTTTATAAGGGCAGATAGCGACAGGACGAGGGGAAATGGCTTTAAACTGGAAGAGGGTAGATTTAGACTAGATATCAGGAAGAATTTTTTTACTGTGAGGGTGGTGATTCACTGGAACAGGTTGCCCAGTAGGGATGTGAATGCTCCCTCCCTGGAAGCATTCAAGGCCAGGCTGGATGAGGCTTTGAACAACCTGGTCTAGAGGGAGGTGTCCCCACCAACAACAGGGGGTTGGGACTGGATGTTCTTAAAGGTCCCTTCCAACCTAAACCATTCCATTCGGTGATTCTATAATCTAGAAACATTGCTGCCGAATTCCACCTACCTCAGGAAGGCCACTGCAGCCTGCTCCTGAATAATGCAGTTCACTTCATCCTGACAAACAAAACAAGAGAAGACAACACAAAACAAACAAACAAACAAAAAAACCACAACAACAAAATTCCAGGTTTTTTACACCATTATTTATTCACATATTTGGTTAATGCTTATATAAACAAATGTATTCCACCCAGAAAAAAAGCTTTTTGAAAACAAACAAGAAAATAAATTAAAAAAACAAACAATCAAACAAACAAACAAAACAACCCAGAAATAAGAATGTGGAATACTTATTGTTATTCAGCTGGAATATTATTGGCAGGGTGACTCATTTGTTAATCCACAGTGCTATAAATAGTACTGTAACTCAGTTGAATGGAAAGATATCCTTCGCTATCTCTAGTCACTTGTTTACCCATGTAAAATACATATGTTTTTGAACTGGCTTAGGTGATTCCAGAAAGGGCTAGCAAAGTTCAGTGACTCCACTACACATACAAAGCCCTTCAGCTTTCGATTAATTTTCTTGCACTCCTACCATGTTGCTCGCTCTGCTCAATGCATGGACATAGAGGCAATAAAAGGCTACTGTAACAACTCAGCCAGTGTTTCCTCATATCATGGGCCAGTGATAGCAAGCCTTTGGCACCAATACCAAGTTTGGTGCCAACAGGTATTTGGTCTGGCACCAGCAATAAGAAGCTATGATGGTTTCTTTTTTAGTTTGTTTGGCACCAGTAACAAGAAACATTCACCATTCCTGGCAGAGAGCCACAGGATTTCACCAAACAGCTTCTGAATCATAACTTCGTAACAAACATAACACAACATAACTTGTAATTGCGGAGCCTGTCTCTTAGCAAGCAATTCTGTCCTGACAATTACATTTGGACTTATCAATACTTTTGCTTCCTTCTAGTATCGGTTTCTTTCTAGCTGTAATAATCTTCTTGAAGAGATCCACAAGCCTGTAAGTCCTTCAGCATTTGGATTTTCTTTCTCTTGCTGCAGTTAGATGAAACCAGGTAATCATCCATGAGGAAAGCCTATGGGGACAGCTACTAAATTAAGTCATCACGGAATATGTTGTAAATACTATGTTGACTTAACCTCCCTCCTCACCCTGTACTATGTCATGTGCCTTCTCAGACGGCAGATCTGCAATATAGGTTCACCCTATGCTGGTGTGGAGCCCCATTCAAGCCTCTAAGTCTTAATGCATCTAGGAAGAAAAAAGAATTACCTGTAAGTTATCTGAGACTCGTGACAGCACGATTCCAGTTCCGGCAGTGGTTGCTAAATGGCATAACACTTCTGATTAGGCCTCACGGGGGATACCTCAGTGGATGCAGCACAGGATGAAGACTCTGAAGAGCTCAGTTCTACAGATGGCGTTGCTACTGACTAGCCAAACAGATTTCAGCAGGACATCTCCCCTTCACTCCTCTTGGCTGTTAACTTGGTGAGCTCTGAGATCTGTGTGGGAAGGACAGTGTGAGAACACGGAATTACTTTTGTAGTACGAAGCATTAGTAACAACAGCAATAATGTCATCCTCTTCACAGGGGAAAAATCTGTCCCTGCCCATTCTGTCACAATCCAGTACAAAGGAAAAATTTGCTGAGATGTGGACTTTTGTATG
>PPHD01017150.1:0-13863 GCA_002909625.1 Bambusicola thoracicus
GAGTGGGGATCACTGAAAATAGTGAACTCTTAGGAATATGGCCCCACTTCTTTTATGCATGCCATCAGTTTAAACAGCCTGAGCTCAGTCATTACGTACATAGATGGCTAATTTCCTTTTTTAATATTTTGGTGAAATTCAAACTTAAGAAAATATTCTAATCGTATATAGTTTTAGTTGAGTATGCCACCTCTAAATGTGTCTGTACTTTGGAAACGTTCATTTCTAACAAGCAAGAATTGGTTAAAACCTGTGCCCCTGATGGCTGTGTTCTTCCAGATTTATCCATGATGATTAAAAAGTATAACTATGCCTCGTATGGAAATTAAGTTGTGTCCTTGAGGTTATTTTACAGTATACTGAGTCTGACCGCAGAGTGTTGGTGTTTGTTGTACTCTGCACCCAGGCATGCTCTGTCCTTCCATTTCATGACTCAGGTACCTGTACAGAGGATGCAACACGGGCACACATCCTCACATCCTGACCTGCTGCGACGGGCACTGGCAGGAGCTGGGCAGGGCTGGGGCCTGGACAACCTGAAGGCACATCCCAAGGACAGGCCTGCAAGCACCTCCCTGCTCCCTGCCTGTGGAAGTTGGCTCCCTCCTATCGAGCACTTGCTGCCTCTCAGACTCCTGCCAAAGCATGCCAGGACTGTGCAGCACAGGATTCTTGTTCTTAAAACACATCAGAACTATGCTAATACTGTCACCTCACATGTTCTAATGATGACTCTTCTTCCTGGACTAACTTGCCTGATTCAGCAGTTAGTGAAAAGGAAAGCATGTATTACCAGAGGATTATCAACCACAGCAGCTCTTTTAAGGTCCGTTTAACTTAATCCTTCAACCTGCAAATTACGGAATTGCTGAAGTGGACACGCAAGGCTTTTCGCCACCTCGGCACAACAGGCAGCACGCAGCCTGGAAGCCTCCTCATCTAGCAGTGCAGGACATGTGGCAGCACCCTGAGCCTTCCCACCATACTCAGCCATTCAGAATCACACCCTGCGCAGTGTAAGTGAAATGCTACACACCGAAGAAACACAAAGTCTGGCAGAACACTATGCACTCACAAAATAGTGTATTTATTACTATTTAACCTTTCTTATTAGTAACACTGAAGAATATGTATCAAGACTAGTCAATGAGAATACCAAACTGCATTTTTTTTCAAGTATTTTTAAACGTTTTCCCCCTGAAATGTCAAATGAAATTTAACAAAAAATACAAATTAATCAATTGCAAAATGCTATTTAAATCTGTCTCTATGTGGCTATTAGAACATCTCAGCCTGGGCTGCATTGCAGAGCAGCTCCCTAATGTGCATTACCTGTCCTGATCCTAGTTCAGATCCAGCTGCTGTACTTGTACTGCTCTAAGTCTCCCAACTCTGCTACGGCTCAGGTAAGCACAGAAGAATGACTGCAGTGAAAGCACAGAGGACTTCATTAGCAGGGATGAGCAGCTGATGAGGTGTGCTAATTCATTTCTAGGACCATCTAGTTCAAGCATCCACAAAGGCTGGGCTTCACTACTTGACCTATGGAATTTTAAGTATCGCTTCACTCATAGGACCGACCTTGCATATAAGCAAAATTCAGAGTATGCACAATTCTATGCCAGCAGAAAAGAAAATCCTCTGAAGTCACATTAGTTGAAGATCTGTTGAACAACAGAAAAAAAATTCTCCCAAACTCAGAGCTGTAAATTATGTACATACATAAATGAAGTGAGAATGAGTAGCATAGTTTAAGTGTAGTTATAGTCTGGCACCAACACTTTCTCATGAGAGCTCTTATTACTGCTATCACAAATAAAATATGACCATTTCATGCATTTGGTCTACTCTTCTTTCTTATATTTTATTCAGTTAACAGCTCTTAATTCATCTTATTTGATAGAAAATGCCTGAAAGAGAAACCGTAAGACAATAAATTTCCATTCTGTTATGGAGAAATTTCAGTGCACTATGAAATATCACAGAGCAGCGTGGGTTAGAAAAGATCTCAGAAGCTCACATCCTTCAAGCCCTCGGTTAAAAACTGCTCATCTACAGCCAGCAGGTAAACCTTGCAACTGAAAAGCTTACAGTATTTTAAGTAAGGAAGAAGTATGTTTATGTAGGGAAAAAAAAAGCACAGGCTTTACTAACCAGCACCAGCAGAAAAAACAGCAGTATGCAGAGCAGCATACCATGTGCATGCTGAAAGCGTAATTCAGTTCTCAGCATCCATCTGCCTCTGCCCTGGCCCAAGGAAACTCCAGTTTTGCAAAGAACATGCAGAAAGAAATAGAGGGTCTGTAACTGAACTGTCACTATGGTCACTGCCTCATTCTGGTGACCAACTCTGGCACATGTATAATGGTGTCTGCACACCTTTAAAGTTAATTCTTTCTCTGTTTAGAATTGTTAAAAATCTCCACAGTTATAACCTCAGCTGTGTTTGCTTGCAGTTTCAAATGGAGCACCTCCCAGCAGGCATTTTATTTCTGAGATACCCATCAAAGTCCCGGAAGGAACTTACTCAAATACATCAATATCATAAATAAATGTTTTTAGGTGATATCACAACATCAAAACCACTCACCTCTCATTAATAACCAACGTGTCCAAATAATGCCATACATTTGTTCTTTCAAGTATCAGTATTTATGTGACAAAGCAGATCATTTAATTTCATGCACGCAAGTTGAATTATGGTTACAGTGTACCAATTTACTCTTTCTGTGGCATTCCTAAATCAGTGACAATGGAAGCAATCTAATAACATCACGCAGGCAGATGCAGGAGTCTAACACATACTCAGAAACTAAACTAAGAACCTGGCAATACTTAAATACAGCTTGAGTTACCCAGTGGTAAACTGTCATAACTGCTCAAAAGCAAATCAAAATAATTATCAGAATACATTACCTTGGGATCCATTGAGAAAACGCATAATAAAAGATATTTTATATGCAATCATATGCAGATGTTTGTATGTATGTGTGCATGCGTACATGTATGAATATATCAAACCCGATCCTTGGTTTCAACCCACAAAAACAGAAAATAAAGGAAAATACATTTCAATAGAGAGGATGTAAAAAAAGCCATACTGAATTTATGAACCCAGAATGATACTTCAGGTCAAGAGCTCCAAAGTTTGTATTTAATTTGCATAACAGAGAAAACAATACAACCAAATCCACACTGGCTCACTCCTAAGTTGAAACAGCAAGCAGACCTGTTTGTAACCCATCCCCTTCAGTCTTCCCAGAGCGTTTATATTAGACAGAACTTTCTGCAGCGAATAACAGCATTTATGAAAGGCACACCTGGTTACTGAATGAGGGGCAGCAATGCGACATGCTTATTTCTACCAAAATTGTACCTCCACTCTGCTCGGCAATACACGATTGTTGCAGTTTCAAGATTTCATGTTACATCTTTAATTGTGGGCATTTAGCAGACTGCCTCTTATTATTAAGACACTGCTGACTTTTATTGTCAATGTGGCAACAGGACAAGGCTAATAATCACTAGCACCAGAAGCAGCTTGTGGTTTTATATTACATTGAGGTAAATTACACTGGAATTAGAGTGGATTACTTTTATCAAATGGGGAATAAGCTGTTAATTAACTCCCCGCTGTAGCAATCTTTTTCTGAGCTTGCAACTGTTATTAGCTCTAGATTAAACTGTTGAATTAATTTCCCACTTACTTACTATTTCAAGAGTTTTTAATTTACCTGGCAGCAGTTTTAATGGGAAATTGTATTAGTGAGCATAAATTGTTTTTGGGAAGGGTAAACAGTTTGCGATAATGTTTATTAAGTCGTTTTGTTTGAGCAAAAATATAATTGCAGTTTTAATTAGTGCACGGGTTCGGAGTATTAGGTCTGAGATTACATTATGGCATTCTGAGAACACAATCGCTCAGGTAATCCCGGCATTTAGAAGTGATAGCAAACAGCACAGCTATGTGAACTCCGCTGCGACTGGCGGCTGTGTGCTGTGCGCCATGCACACACCTCCATGCCGGCCTGCCCATGCGCACACCCACCAGCATGGCTATAAAAGGAAGAGGAGAGTGTGCTCGGGGATGACGGAACATCGCTTCCTTTTGCAGTGCAGTGCAGGCACTGCGCTGTGGGAATGGATGAGAGGAAGATGTTGGTGAGGCAGTACAGCTTTGTCTGCACGATGTGGGCACATTTTGAACTCTTCAGATTGAAAACGTGAAAACTTTACATCTTTCAACAGGGTCAAACTCGCTTTAAACACTTCATATTTTCTATCCTCGGTACTGCTGTGTCAATGACTAGCCTAACAGATGGCATTAAGTCATGAGAAGAAATTAAAAGAAAAAAATACCAGAAATAGGAAGCAATGCACTGTAGTAAATTACTAATGATTGTTTAATTTGTTACATATTGGTTGAATATATTGCGACTCATTTACTATAGTTTGCTGTATCCTGGCATTTATAAAATCCTGGCTGGGCTTCTGCTAGGCCTGTACAATATCACAGTTAGCAATGGGCAGCACAAGCAGGACTGGGTGTCTCTGTTCAGACCCTCCAACCCCACAAGGGCAGCAAAGGCTATGCAGCTGCATCATATACCCAGACTGGAGAGCAGAAAGTGGCTGTTAAAGTTAAAAGGCTTAATTCTCTCTAAGTTTCCAGCCTCAGAGTTACCACCTGGTACCCATCGGTCACATCTTACCATCTTCTGTACAACACTGTCATCAGAAGCATGCATTGTGGCGCTCCTGCAGTCATTCTATAACATATTTTAAAAATGTGTTAAATTGTTAAACTAAATTGACTGAATGGAGTTAAGAAAGACTGATCCTATCCTAGATAACAGCTCTCTGCAGGGTGGCACACATGCAGATAGACCCATTACCTTCTAATAGAAACACCTAAAAAACAGAATCTGATCAAACCCATAAGTGCCAAGTGTGTATGAACCCTTCACAGTGCTTGCTAGCATGTAATGGAAGCTGCCGTTGCTTCTGGTCTTTATTACAGAAGAGATGTACGTAGGCAAATAAGGACAGTTAAGCTTAAGTTCAGCCAAAAATAACCAGAGTTGAAAAAAATTTTCCAAGAGCTGCCCGATTTCTTTTTTAAACTCCTACAAAGTCTATATATTTTGCAGACCTCCCAGGTTTAGAAGACTGAGGCATCAAGACACGAGCCCACAAGGTTCCTACACGCTCTCCAAGCCACCTACAGTCAACTGGGGTGGGAATATAATAATTACTAAAAAGAGTAGAGACCGTGTTTCATTATTTCCGGTAAACATGCTGCTGCTGCAGTCATCTATGCTTTTAAATGGATGTTAGATTTCCTGAACATCACAGAACTATGGAAATTGTAGAGAAATTTAAGAGAACGTACTTCAAAAGAACATTTTCCAATGATTGAAAGATAACCTACTTGATATTGCATGTCATTTAATTAATACTTCTTTTTTTTAGTACTAAATGGCTGCATTGTAGCTGTTTTCAACTGAACCTGAGAAAACAGGGGCACTTTCAGAGCCTGCCATCTATTAACAACCAAGATACACTAGAGAAGGTAAATAGTACTTTAAGTCTTGGTATTTCTTCAGAATCTGAAGGAAAGACTGCTTCCAGCTCAGGCACTGAACAACACCTGGCACTCTTGCTGTTACACGGAGCATTTGATATCTTACAGACATGCAGAAAATTTGTCTATATTCTGCATTCAGCCTTTATAGTTTACAGTGACTGTCTGTCACAGTCCTGTTTCACCTCATCTCATGCTGTAAAACCCACAGTATGTAACAAGACTTCATCATTGCACTGTAAGAGATACCACAAAACCCTGAGGAGTGAGGAGGATCTACTCCTTTCCAGAAGTGTGATGCTTAGCTCTATCTATACCCATGTTGCAGCACAGGCTTCCCTTGAAATACACACGTCAGCACAGTCATACATTATTGCTACAACCAGAATAAGAACGAGCTTCTTACAAAAATCAAACAAACAAACCACAAGCAACCCATTCCATATGCAATCCACTTTAACAGATTCTTTTTTCTCCTTCAGTTTCTTGGACACATATATTGCAGTCTATATTTATGCATATTTCTCCTTCCCAGCTGCCACATTCTATAGTTACCTTTATTGAATTTCATCTTGTCAGTCTCAAATCACCTCTCCAATTTATCAAGATCATTTTGAATCCTGAACCTCCCTTCCCAAGTTCATAGCTTCTGTCAAACTGCAAATGCTGCAAGCATACGTTAGAATAGCATCCCAGTGATTAAAGAAGATACCAAAGAAAAGACATCCCAGAGGAGAATCTAGGGGATGGCCAGGGGGAGACAATTCCTGTTGAGCACTGATTCCCAGTCTACCAGCATACTACAATCACAATTTACAGATGGGAGTGAATTCACTGAAGAGCCAAAACCAAACCAAATCCAACCCAAGCACAGACTGATTGCCTATATGAGGAGCACTGCACTGCAGCAGCATTCTGCACTCCTGCTCCAGCTTTGCCATTGCCTTCTCTGCTTTAAAATTATTCTGTATTATCAATGGAATATAAAGCTCCTCTCTGTGAGGGCCTTGGAACTGGGCTGCTTCAAAGTGACCTGGCAAGAAAAGTCATCTGCCCATATTTCTCCAGGTAGCCCTATA
This sequence comes from Bambusicola thoracicus, assembly GCA_002909625.1. Classification (NCBI taxonomy): domain Eukaryota; kingdom Metazoa; phylum Chordata; class Aves; order Galliformes; family Phasianidae; genus Bambusicola; species Bambusicola thoracicus. The sequence goes on from PPHD01017150.1 coordinate 6,664, forward strand.
CATATAACTGGTGCAACTTACTGGCTGTATGGCTGAAGTTGCTGCTGATAATGTCTCTTCACTGGATGGAGAACTATGATCTAGCAATAGATATGGGTGTTGGCAACTATATTACAGCTATAAACAGAGCTGCAAATCACACAATACTAATTAATGTATTCTTCTTGGTTGTTATTTTTCTCCATCAGCACCTTCTTCTTGTACTGCACTTGAGGTGCGGTCCATGTTGGAAACCATTAAGCGTTCTTTAAGAAGTCTACAATATGTTTTTTTTAATTCAAACTGAAACATAAAAATGTTCAACTGAAGTTTATTCAATTAATTTTAGTTTGCAATTTATAAAGATTTTACTATTCATGCAAGGGAAAATGAGAATTAAGATGCAATATGCTGACATCCACTGCAGTTTTACAGCCTTTTTAATACAGAAGTAATTTTAAAAATAATAGGCTTAAAATAGTAAAGAAACCAAAAACTAATAGTTTTGCTAAATTACCTTTTTATTACATGGTTTCAATTACCATTCCCTCATCCTCCCACCCAACATGAAGATTGTTCTCTCTTTTCTCTGGAGGGAATTATGAGATGATAGAAGTACAGAATAGACTTCAACCAAATGTTGGAACCTCAATTGAAAACACAAGTATAAGACATTCTCAGAATGATTTGTTGTAGCAAATACTATAAAAGTTAACAGTTCTTAAAGATGTATATAACTTATGAAGCATGTTTCTCGCATATGGTAAGAGATTATTCTACTAAACTCATCAGTTATTACGTTTAATATGCACTAAGCTAAAAATTACAAACAATAAAATGCTTTCAACCTGAATATGGTTTTTGATTCCTTTGAAGTCATCAGAAAGCTGCTGTGGTTTTAGTTAAGGTATTATGCTTCAGCATGAGGAAAATGTTATATTACAGGTGCAGAGAAGATCTAATCCACATGTTGCAAGGTTACACATGGATTAAAAAAAACAGATTAATCCTCAATTCCCTTCAGTTTTGGCTCTTACAGGTCAGAAGAATGGCATAATTCTGAAATTATATGGTACTGTCAGCACCTTTTATTTCATGTCTTGTGAGACAGATCCTAATTGATTATAATTTAATCATCATTTAGAAAACCAAAGATCACAAAATAAGTAGAAATACCCATGTGGAGAGAAAGAAAAGAGGTCACACATTATACGCAAACCCAGTACCATAAAAACCACCCAGTCTTGTCTATACTGCTGTAACAACATCGTGTAGGCCAATCCCAACTACATTTAAGTTAGATAATCAAATATATGTACGAATGGTATCACAGAGCTCAGACCTGCAGCCTGCTCAAGAATGCTGTGAAAACCGGAGGTCAAATTTCAAGTTCTAATAAGACCAAATTTAATATGTGCTTGGGTACAGAAGGTATTATCTTTCCGGACCTAATAAGCATAGCCTTCAACACTCAAGGTTCTGTAGAAGAAGTTTGCATTTAGAAATTCCAAATGCCTTACTAGGTTTTTATTATTATTATTCACCTCTTAAGGAGTAAATATTTTGCCTTAATAAAATCAGTCCTATTTCCAAAAAGAGTGTATCATAAACACACTGCTACATAACAACACGGAGCTTGAGCATTCCACCAAACATTCTTGTTACCAGATCGTCTTTTTGACCATTTTCTCTCAGAAAAGGACAGTTAAGCTAAAGAGCATTCAGAAAACGCTAGCTTGTGATCACAGCATGTGCACAACTGAGAACCAACTCAGTAAGGCTCTTGGTACATGTAAATATTAAACATGTATTCTGTTCTATTTTGTTTTCGTTGGTTGGATGTTTTTAAACACCTTAAATCTTTCTTTTGAAAATTCTGTATTTGGCTTCCAAGAATATGTATAATTCACATTACCTTCATATTTTATTCTCTATTATGGCATTACTTAAAAAGTATATTAGTCCCATGAGGATACAGCAGATCTGTGTTAAGGCTAGCTCTAAACATGGCACCAGATTCACCAACCTTCATCTACTGGACATACATATCACAGACCATAAGTTAAGAACATAAGTCGTTTCAATCACTTTGTCCAGGCTGTAAGATGAAATGAAACAAAACATTCTGTTAGGAGCTGCACAAAATAGAGCAGCAATCTATTCAGAGTTTTAAGGAAAGCTTCAGAGATCAGTTTGACGTGACGACACATCCATGGAAATTGGTGCACACTCCTACAAACGTTACAATTTTATAGTTGCTTTTCTTATGTCTAAAAGCAGCAAATTTTACACAGCTCTATGAAATAATGGATAAACAGAGTTTAAGATCAGAGCCAAGTAGTTATTAATTCACATGAGATATAAATAGCAGTAAACACCTTGGATTTGAAGAGTCTTGAGCTTTCCGAGTCTTATCTGGGTTTCATCAGGAAAAAACAAAGTTCTTAAATCTGGAAAAAAAAACACTATTAAAAGCACATATATGTTAGCAACACTGAATTTCAACCTTTAACATCATAAACTTCTACTTACAGCTACATGAGAAAAAAATGAACATGAAAATAAACATCCTTACAGAGGTTAATAAGCAGCATCAGTTCAAAAGGGTTGCAATGAGTTCATCCACAGAACTGTATCAAGCACTGTATGTACCAAATATTGTTTCCACATGGGTTCAACAGCTACCACTGTCTCTAGATGGAGGTTCCAAGCTTAGGAGGTTTATGCACAGAAAGCTAGATCCTCCAAGGAAAGATCATGGAGATGAAGCACCAAAAGAGTATTTACCTGCTCTGAACGACAGCCAGGGCTCAGCGTAACTAGGTACCTTGTGATAGGTAATCACAAAGCAGAGCCCGTACCTTACAAACTTCGTTCAGCACTAGCCCGGTTGTATCTGAGTCAGGTATGCTGTAAAATTTCAATGATGCCTTTAAATTCTAATGGTTTCAAGCTGCTGTAAACTTCTGCAGCAGTCAAAAATAATCTGTCATGGGACTAAGGGGTATGAACATCATGTCATAGCCACTCTGCTGTTAGATTTATTGGAGGGTAAAGCATGTCATTTATGCATCAACTCACAGGAGAAAAAAGCAATCCCTATGAAGTTAATCTAATAATAGACTGGAAAGCAATGATTACTGTTTCATGTGCAGTAGCTATTTGTAGCAGTGGTTGGCCTAATTCAGCAGGCCTTGCCTGGCAGAGCTCTGGGATTAGCAAGTGTTTAGATGAAAATCTATCGGGAAACATCAAGAAATGGTTTAATGAGGAACAAAAGTCTCCATTGTTACATTTAATATTTGCTGAAACTTTTCCATTTGCACCACTACATTTTTAAAAAGCTTACTGGAACTGACATCCCAAATAGAATGCAAATGTTGATGGACTGTAATTTTAATTAATCTACAATAGCTCACCACAATTTCAACATAAAAGACTGCTTTCACTCTTCTCCTCTTGCAATGCCCTGAAATTGAATGCAAGATTCTTTAAAGACATGTCTAATCATAGAATGACTCAGGTTGAAAATGACCCCAACAGTCATCAAGTTCCAACCCCCTTCTACAGGCAGGGCCACCAACCTCCAACTGTGACCTTAAAGTACTATACATTCTCCATCAATAAAGTAATTCACAGATCTTGGCTAACCATCCTGGTCATTACCCACACGCTATAAACCAACTGCTGCTATCATTTTAGAGGAGGGGAAGTAAGAAGTAAAAAGTAATACATCTGAAATTCAGAATCCAAATGTACAGCAAAATGGAACAATTGGGACTGGATGCCAGAAGACGACGCTGTTTTGGTCTCCAGACATTTCCCTTGTCAGGAGCCATGCACCTCGCATTGGAAGATGCCTTAAGCATTCCTTTTAAGTTCTAATGTTTAAGGGCCCCAGGAAGGGCTTTTTATCTTCCTTCACAAACGCAAAATTAAAACTAACCTAAGTATGATATTTATATATCCTTTTGCTCACAGGTATTGTCATCTGTAGATTGGATACAATTACTCAAACTGAGAAAACAACACATTCCTGACAGGAAGACTAGCTAACTCAGGCCTCCATACACAGAGTATAGGATGCAACCGCATGTAGCTGCAGGACACACACAAACAGCGTTCCTGGGTTTCCATCAGCAATGGCCGAGAAAAGAACCCTTAATGTGCTGCAGTCCAGCCAACCCAATACCCACAATATTTAGGGTCAAACACGTAGGCAGTCTAACCCACCTCTCTACCCACTATCTGTCAAATTCCTATGCTTTATCCCTGGCAGCCATCCTTTGGATCCTGAGAGGTTTCCTGAAGTTTCAGGGATGAGATTTATATACCTCATCCAAACCTTTTCTAATCCTCCTCTTTCTGCAGATGGCACAGACACCGGAGGCACGAGCACAGGAAACCTACCAGAAGCGCTTCTATGATTTATTGCTTCCGATTTCTATCTCTTTTGTATCAGTCCCTTTTTTTTTTTATAGCCTAGAAATAAACACTGACTTGAAAGGGAAAGAAAAACAGTCACAAAACAGTTTCCAGGATGGCTCTGCCTTTCAAATAAGAAGCGTGTCGCACAGGATTTTGGTGTGGGCCATGATACCGAAATGGCTCAGCTAATTGAGGGCAACCTCAAGGTCAACACAAATTGTCATGTGGACATAAAAGTCAAGGACAAAAAAATAAAGAGGAAAGGCAGAGTAATACGCTGCAATGAAAAATGGAGATCAAGAGAGACATATCAGAAAGGGAAGGACATCGTCATATCAATGAGCAAAAAAACTATTCTCAGGATATTTTCTTATGCACTGTGTACACTGAAAGCTTTCAGTCGATGAATACAAATTCTCAGCAGGATTAGGACTCAAACTTATCTCATATATAGGATTAATAAGCTTAATTAATTAATAAAAAATGTTACCCGTAATCGAAAACAATAATGAAGCAGCTCCAAAACAGAATGGCAAAAGTAACTTCAGCTAACTGCTATCATGTTTTATGGGTTTGAAAAGGAGATTCAAGTGACAAATCTAACCAGGTGCAAGTACAAAATAGCCTTCTGAAGCCTTATACAGACTAAGCTAATACATTTCAGGGAAAAAAAAAAAAGATCAATATATCCATATGTCATATGAGACTACATAGAAAAATTTTGTACTAGGAAATACCAAAAGCCACTACCCAAATGGCAAAGCCCTCCGAATTGCCACTGAAAGATGGCATGGCTTTCTGGGTCAGCTAAATTTGAATAATAGGGTGTTCTTAGCCCAAATAACCTATCGACTCCCATATATAACAAAATTGAGAGACTCTTTCAAGTGTCTCCTAGATTTAGCAGCTGTTGGTCTGACACTGTCAGCAATGCATCCATCTTAATCACAATATGATCCTTTCAACTTTTCTTTTTGAGGCTCTGATTACTTCCTTCCACCCTTCAAGTCCCTTCATATCTGCTCAAGACTCTTATCAGCTCAGAGCAATGGTTGCATGTGAGCTAAAGCAATGTATCTGGTTTCTGCTGAACCACATCTCTTTTTTTTTTTATGTTTATATACACACACACGTGCATACATGTAAGTGTGTATGTATTTTTCAGCTTACACATAAAGGAAACCTGAACAGAGATGCTTGCAGGGGTCACCTTGTAGGTACTTCTGTTCTCATAGAGTCTGCTGTGGGAAACCCCTGTAACTTCCCTTGCCCATCACCCTGGGCATTTATGTTTTATTCTCATTATTCTTTTTGATATTTTCTTTGCTTGAAGTAAAACACTCCATATGTTATGCTCTTTTTTTTTATTGGAAAATGTTAATGCTTTGTACCGGAGGGCACAGCCAAATGAGGGATTGCCATTTGGACAGAAACACATAACACAAGTATTGCCTAGGGTATATCACCTGCATGTGTACTTTAATCATATCATAGCTTTTTCTCTTGCCAGAATTTAAGGTAATATCTTGATGCTGAAAACAATATTCAGTGTTCTCCAACTTGTTAAACTCTTTCAAATTAATTGGTACATAATGTCTCACAGTTCACAGATTTGTTTCCAGCTCCTACAATGACCCAGTTGAATTATATTTGCTTTCAAAGGAGAGCTCAGACACATGCACTTTTTGTGAATTTCATATTACATTTAAACTCTTCTCCTCATTTGAATCTCACTGAAAAACTAAAACACTACTTTTAAGTGCGTAGCTCTTAACGGAGTTGGGAGTTCCTTAAAAGGAGAGCACTCATATTTCACCAGTACACCACAAGAAGGCTGCGCATCTGAAACAGCTCTGCTATACTGAGTAATTTACATTCACTAAGTGGATTAGCTGAAATAAGCATAATAAATGAAAGAGAATAAAATAAAAAACAATTTCACACTAAATGAAGGCTTGACTTATAGGAAGTGGCAGCTCTGATGGCTCAAGGCACAGAATTAGTTTTGCCACTCGATAATTTGACTGATTCACTCGAGTGGCCAGAAGAGGACATTTTCTGCCTGATTTCAGTGTAATCAAGTCACCTGCTCTGCGATTGCCAACGCCAAGTCAACTGCACTCTGCTGCACCCCGCCTGTGTGCCGCGAGGAGCAAGAACAGCGTCTTCTGCCTATGCGTGCAGAACCACTGAGCTGTCAACAACAGCAGGATTTAACAGCATCTATACATTAGAGCATTTACATTTGAAACCACATACGCAATATGTAAGCAATCTACTCCATTAGCTCCTTTATTTACTCAAAGTTCGGGGCTGCTGATGGGATGTTCTATTACGTATACCAAACACCTTATGGATTACTTCCACTTTTGTTTTGTGTGTTCTTAAATCTTATTTTTGACGGATGCAAATACACACACACAAAAGTAATTCCTAGAAACTGGAAATACATATGACATTTTCTGTATTAATTAGACTTGACTGAAATTATTCATAAACAGTTACAGCAAGATTCTGCATTAAATTTATGTAACACCTTTCAAATATATTTTTCTTTTACTTATTTTTATGTTACTGCCTATAGCCTAGAGTACTCTACCTTTTCCATGTCTATATATACATGTGGAGATGTGGGAAGGCAACTTGGATGACGTGATGTTAGTTTTATTCTTGCCTTGCTGAACAGGGGTCAAACTGGTAAATGCAATGTAAGTGCTCACCTTTAAGCACATGACCAGTTTCACAGGTTATTATTTATAGCTAACCTTTCCAAGTAATGACTGCAAGCTGTAC
>PPHD01017151.1:0-15198 GCA_002909625.1 Bambusicola thoracicus
TCCCCCTGACATCCAACCTAAATCTTCCCTCCTTCAACTTCAAACCATTCCCCCTTGTCCTGCTGTTATCTACCCTTTCAAAGAGTTGACTCCCTTCCTGTTTATAGGCTCCCTTCAGGTACCTGCCATTTCAAATGGGACTAAGGTAAATTTTTCATGCTCAAGTTAAAAAAAGCCAAACAAATAAAGGTTTTAGGTCAAGATAGCAGCCAGGTGCTTCAGCAAGCTTATAGAATAAGGCTTTAAGTAACTGAACTTACCAGTTCGTTGCTTGTAGACGTGCATCTCAGCTTTTCTTCAATCTCCCTTCCTATTTTCTGAACAGTTACCTGAGTCTGTTTAATTGCACACTGGGCTCTGTGAAGCCTGTGAAGAAAGGAGAAATCACGGCTGCATTAGAGGTTCCTCGTGGCTCATAATGGTGAATGCATCGGCGCATCAAAGCCAGCAAGGCAAAAAGGAACTCAGATCGCCACCTCCTACTGAAGAAAACACAGAGGAAAGCAATGGCAAAAGACAGATTTAGGAGTCATTAGCATCCTAAAGCTAACGAGCACAGAGTGGAAATGAGCATATTTATCGGAGGAAGTGAGAATCAGACTGAAGACACAACATGTCATGCAAACCCAGGTGCACTCTTCCCAGTCAGGGCTCTGCAATTAACTCTTCCTTTTGTTAGGGTATTATTCATGCTGCTGGAGCAAGCGTTTACCTAAGGTCTGCTCAGAAAAGTAAAACAGTGGGCAGCTACCCAATGCATTAAGCAAACACCTTGCCAGGCTGTTCCAATATATGCTTTAATGGCCACCTCTGCTCAGCCAAAATTCAAGACCTCTGTCTCTTTGCAGGAACACTGAATTTTACTAAAGGAACATTACATGTTTGCTGTGAGCCAAGGACCAAAGCACAGCAGCATACAGAAGAGGCTTCCCAGCTCCTTCCTCTTACAGTCCCTCATACCTTCCACATTTAGGAGCGATTGAGGCACAGCTACATAAAGCTTCAGGCTAGCAGCTTCCAATGGCCTGCATGCATTGAGACCAAGATCAGCAGGCCACATGCTTCAACCAAGAGTTATCACAAAGCACTGCTTCTCACACCACCTTCCCTTAGCATTCCAGCTTTACTTAATAGCATCGGTTTAATCAGTGTGAGGACAGCACCTAACCCAGCTAAGCCCAGCAAACCAGCATATAAGAGCCAAAGTGCTGAAACCTACAACACCAGATCACCCAAAGGCTTGTTCTCACATCATTGCTGGAGACACAAGACCTCTCACAAACACTTATTTCCTACTGGGAACTGCCTTCCCACCTTCCCCAACACACCTGGACTTCACACAGCAGGGTCTCAGTCTCCTACCCAGCAGTTTCCAGCCTGCCCCATTCCAAAGGTCTGGAATGTTTTCTTTCCAGGCATGAGAAATTCTTATTCAGGGCTAAGAGTAATAACAGAGTGAAAGATACCTTTTCCCTTCTCTCCTCTTCACCTGATTTTATATGGGAAGAACACTGTTAGGCACTGAGTGCTGCACAGCCCCACTGCTGCAACACTCACACAGCAAAATCCCACTGCTGGGGTGTGGTTCACCCATCAAAGGAGCACTTATGAAACACTAATAGATTATCAGAGGTTTGTCTGCCACATTAATGCTCAGTTGAACAACCCACAAGTTTTATAACAGCCTTGAGTCCTACCCACTCCCAAGCATGAGGAACAGCTATCAAAGGGCTACTCTTAAACCAGCACATGCTATAGGATACCTCAATTTGCTGAATCCTTGTCTAAAAGTATATCCTCAACCTGGAGACTGCTGCACAAAACAGTACAGCAATCGTCTGGTTTTGATATGAAATGGATTTGGTTTTAAGCCAAAGACCATTTTGTCTTCCCTTGCAAGATAAAGAGTTCCTACAGTTCAACCTGGCTGCTTTAGTGCCTCAAATGCTGCCACTTGCACTGAGTCAAGCAATGTCAGCATGCCTCCATTCTTACACCAGTCATCCCAAGAGCTTCAAAGCAGTAACAGTAAGGTCACAATCACACCCACAGCTGGGCCCTCTGAGATTAAAACTGTGAGGACTTCACGCCACAAAGGCAGCAACAGGCAGAACTCTCCCCTCCCCAGCTAAAAAAGCCCCTACTGCACCCACATGGAAACCTGTGGTCATCCAATTGCAGGAAGGTAAACTAAGCCATGAGAACGCCAGCATGGAGACTCTGCCTGTCACTTCCACATGCACAACAGACCTCAGTGGAGCCAACGACGACTGCACCAATGCACAGGGAACACCAAATGCAGGCCATAAATCTGGACTGAGACGTAGATATCATTAATGGAGATGAATTTCAATGCTAATAGACCACATATTGTTTCCATTTCTCATCTGTACGCACGGCCAAAGCTAGAGCCTAAAGTTAGCACAAAGTGTGCCTTGAGTACGATCCAAATGGGTTTAGTAATTGACAACTACAAGCCAACTGATGGCAATGGTCTACGCGGTATCAGCCAACGTAGGATTCTTCCGAGATCACTGAAGTGGTTTTTATTGTTATTTATTATTAAAATTAGCACTTACACAGCACTTTAAGAGCTAATTCAGAGCTCTGAGAGGCCGTTGGCCTGCCATCAAATTCCCATCGATGGTCAGGGAAGCCAAGACAGCTACAGCAGAAACTCAAGTCTTCTTACAGAGACATCGTAGCCAACAGTGCCGTCATTGCGGCGTTCCTGCAGCAGCTCACAGCCACGGTCAGCCAGCAGCAGAGTAACAGGAAAGTAACTTGGATAGATTTACTGCTGTTGCTTGGGGCCCTGAGAGCTGCTGTGCAATCGCCCAAGATCAGGTGAGTCGCACACTGCTGCCTGGGAAAGCACTGAGATGAAAGCAGGCATTAAAATTCCTCACCGGAATTTAAAGCGGGGAGGCCACCCCAATACGGTTTGGAAGGGGAAATGTATGAAGCTGTTGTTCTACTTCCATTCCCATACCGTGTGCCTTCTGAGACTCTGCAGAAGATGAAAGAAAGTACTCTCTCTTCCCTTGGACTAAAGGAAAGTGGAATTGATACAAAGACATCAGTCATGTGCTGTCATTTCAAGGCAACAAAAACTGCATCTCCATCACTGCTTTAGAAAGAACCTGCAGGCAAAACTTCAACATCTATCCTCGTTGTTTGCTGGTCCCCGAGTTGATGAAATCCGGGCTAATTGGGGCATTCATAGAATGGTTTGAGCTGGAAAGAACCATTAAAGGCCATCCGGTCCCACTCCCTGCAATGCACGGGGACACCCACAGCTCCATCAGGTGCTCAGACCCTCATCCTGCCTGACCCTGAGCACCTCCAGGGATGAGGCACCACCACCTTTCTGGGCACCACATCTCTGAGCATTTCTCCAATGTTTTTCAAGTGTTTCCTCTCCCAAAACAAATACCTTTCAGCTTGGCTTTAAGACCTGAACCAATTCTAGCACAGCGTTCTGCCAATGAAAACCTGAGTCGTTTCACATCTTTGAGCACCTTTAAGGTTGGATTTGATGTTCTGGCAATTAACTCAACCTGGGTACTAACTTGGAAAAAAGAAAAGCTGCCACGTTTTGGACTTCTTCACTATTACATGACTTCTTAGCAATAACATCCTTGACCTGTTCACATGATAAAGCAGTTTTCCCCCCAACTTCCCAAAGACCACACACTGCTGGGGTCCAACTTAACTTTAGAGCCTGGGAACACGCTGTGATGCCATGTTTGCCCTCTTCCAGCTTCCAGTGAATGCTTGAAGCTTCATCTGAACCACTTTCCTTTCACTCTGCTTTATCATCATAGAATGGCCTGGGTTGGAAGGGACCTCAAGGATCAGGAAGCTCCAACGCTTCCCACCACAGGCAGGGCCACCAACCTCCATGTTTAATACCAGCCCAGGCTGCCCAGGGCCCCATCCAACCTGGCCTTCAACACCTCCAGGGATGGATGGGGCATCCACAGCCTCTCTGGGCAGCTGTTCAGCACCTCACCACTCTCCTGGTAAAGAACTTCCCCCTGACATCCAACCTCAGTCTTCCCTCCTTCAACTTCAAACCATTTCCCCTTGTCCTGCTGTTATCTCCCCTTGTAAAGAGTCGACTCCCCTCCTGTTTGTAGGCTCTCTTTTGGTACTGGAAGGCTGTATCCTCCAAGTGAGATATTCCTGTTGGTTGTTAATTGCTCTGCTAATTTACTGCTTTACATAGCAACTCCATTCCTAGCTAAAAATAAAAAAGCTGCAGTCCACTGATGGTTCTGCCTATTAAACTAACATATGTTTATGTTTACATTAAGGAAAACTCTCAGCTTTATTCGACATTTGATACACTATTTTGTAGTTCTGCCATACACTCCAAATATCCATTTGCTTCTATCAGACAGCTGCATTTTTCACGTACGGAACTTGAAGCCATAAATACATCCATTAATGACAGCAGTCACACACTACGCTACTTCTCAAGAGAAATAAATGCCTCGAGTCTCATTTGCCAGAACAGCAACGAGCCTGAATTTAAACTGAGAATTACTACCAGGGATTTAAAAGCAGAACGGATTGCTTCTGGCCATGGGTGAGATGTAGGATCCTGGAAGTAAAATACTCCAACCTATTACTAAACAGAGCCAAGACTTGCCTAATAAAGAAATGGAACGCTTCTTTCAATCAGACCAGAGATTAGATGATAGGCAGTGCCAGCCAGCTACACCATATTTCTTACATAGCCCCTTAAACCGTCACTGTCTGCATTTACTTTCCCACAAGAAGAAAAATCTCTTAATTTATAATCACAGACTCCCTTTCCCACTTTCCTTGGGAACCTACTCCTCCCATTTGTCAAAAGCAGATGGAGGACAAGAGAAGGCAGTAGGGAATGCAATGCAAGTCTGGCTCATTCGTTTACAGCATTAAACCTCTGCAAGAGTCAGCGCCGTAAGGAACTCACAGAAGATGCTTTCAAAGAGCAGACACTTTCCATCATCTTCTCATACGGTTTCAAGTTGACTTCCATAGGTAGGGCTCGAATTAAGTGTCTGAATAATCAAGGCCACGTGGACACTGCAACAGTGGATGCTTTCAGCTATTTGCAATTGGAGAAGGGGAAAAAAAAACACAAAACCCATCAGATGGGCAGCCAGGGAGGCCTCCAGGAGGAGAACATCTAAAGGAGCCAACGTATAGATCACCTTCACTGCAACGTGGGCTGTGAGCAGAACAGGAGAAAACCTTCAAGGAGAGCATGAACCATTTCCTCCAGTAATGCAGGCACAAAACCTGAGGCCTCCAGCACTCTTATTCTCATTCACAGGTCTGTACTATAGCTGAAGTAGAGATCTACCGTAAGACAAAGGGCAGAGGGGTGCTCTCAGCTCCTGTAGAATTATTCTGCAGTTCTTCCATACAGGAGCACTGCCCCCACACCGCTCTCAGAGCATTCTCCCAATGAGAGATCTTTAACCCACTGCATTTGTTCTCAGTCACAACGCAGTACAGACCTTCCCTGACGCGGTGAGGTGTTTTTGATATACATGTTCATTGAGACGGTTACCCAGGGTGAAAGAAGGAAATGAGTCCTTATGGCCATACCAAAATAAGGAAGAGTCCCAGCAGACCTGTTCACATGGTGTGCAAGGAAAGCTGAAGATAAGGCTAACAGCAGAGAAAGACCACCAATCCTCCATTTATGTTAACATACAAAAAAATTCTCTTAGGTTTCATGGACTGTTTCAACTTGCTGTGAACCATGCTGTTCTCTACCACAGATTTTGGCAAAATCCAGGCTTGGAAAATGACTCTTCTGATGACTGATTAGTCACAGTGTCCAGACAGCTTAGCACCGCACGAGTAAAACGCCTGCAAAGTGCTTTGTCTCAAACAGGGATGCTACAGATGGAAATCCTTAACGAGCCTCTCAAAAAGCACAGATCCCCATTTCCATTTCCACCTCCATCACTACTTCCCATCCCAGGAAGATGCTACCCCACAGCTCTGACCCACGTGAGTTTTAAGCTGAAAGGAGATCCCACTTGATAGGCTCATCCATTTCAGCACTGCTCGTTACAGTATAGGCACTCCAGAGGTCTGATTACAGTTCATATTTATTTATGCTGGCTTTAGGCCACCTGGGTGCTCACGTCCAAAGCCAAGGGGATGCCTGCCTCGTCTTGGCTCTCTGTACTGTCTAGGCAGCCAAGTCTTCCAGGTGGAAATCTTCCCCATTTAGGAACATCAAGTCTGGCCATCGCAGAAAAACATTTAAGAAGGCTTCAGTCATGGCCATGAATTGGGATCCTTCTCTAAGAAGAGAGAAGGGGAAAATAAAGCTAGGAACAGAAGACATAATTCTCAAGGCATATTTGAAAATGCAAAAATCTTTCCTACATCCCCCTCATCTCTTACCACACGTATACCAATATCCTAAAGGGACAGGTGCCCGAAGTCAGTTACCCTGTTTAGCTCGTGTAATTCCATGGACGCTGAATTACTTCCACCGACTGCATGCTTGGTCCCTCTGTTCCTCATTTCAGGGATTAACCCCAGGAAGGATTCTGTTAGTTATAGCTGCTGCTAAAGACAGAAGGAATTAATCACCAATTGATCCATCTGTTAAGAAGTTTCTTTCCTAAACAAGGCGGAGCTAAACTAGAAGTAGTGATGCAGTGGAACAGGTTGCCCAAGGAGGTTGTGGATGCCCCATCCCTGCAGGCATTCAAGGCCAGGCTGGATGTGGCTCTGGGCAGCCTGGTCTGCTGGTTGGCGACCCTGCACATTGCAGGGGGGTTGAAACGAGATGGTCATTGTGGTTCTTTTCAACCCAGGCCACTCTATGATTCTATGATCAATGTGACCACGTGCAGTACTGCACAGTTGCCCATTTGATTCAGTCCAAGAAGAGAAGTGGCTCATATACATTTCCCTAGAGGCTAGTTAGGAATAATAGTTGAGAAGCTGAGCTTTGGTCCCCCTCCAAGCAGCGTCTCGTCACTGCCCACCTTTGGCCATTTAAGCTCAGTGAACCTGAGCTGTTATTGCAACATGAAAAACAACACCATGCGAGCAGCTCTGCTATGACCTGCTTTAAAAAACCAAGTTTAGCTGCTCAGGATACTGCAGCCAAATTGATTCTCTTATCAGCAGAACTGGGAGAAGATGTTTTGTTTAATGAAAGCTTATCTGCTCTCTGGAGTTACTGTAGTTGCCCAGATTGGATCTGCTGGGTCAGATCATGTCATAGGCACAGCAGAAGCCCTTTAACACCTCGTAGCTTTATTTAAATCAACAACAGCTAGGTTAGATGATAATACAGGAGCTATCCAGGGCTTCTCTTATACTCACACCTCCAGAACTGATACTGTACTAACTCAAGAGGATTTCATGCAATCGTGCATTCAGAGGCCCAAACGCTATCAGAAGCCCAGCAGCTTTAAGTGAAATGATGTGCAACAACAATTGTAGGACACAAGGCATTGCTTTTTTGTATTTAGGAAGGAGAGATTTTAACATACAGGGCTTAAGTCCTTTCTGTAACACATCTCATCTTCCCAATACCACTTAGCATGGAAAAATCTATTCTCCAAAGCTTAAAGAAAAGAAAAGACAAAAAAGCCTGAGCGAATAGCAAATCTGAATCCATTCCTATCAGTACTGCACGTGTTGAGAGCTTGTTTAGAGAGACACATCCACAATACGACCTCAGATAGAGGTGGCCCATCCTGAGTGGGACGTGAGAAGCGAACCGTGTTACCATAGAGCCTATTACTACCAGCTACAGGACACTTACAAAGCCTTGAAGAGATCTCTATTTAGGAAATAGGACAACGTGGCCAAGGAAGAGAAAAAAAAACCTTCAGCATTTCAGCCTCTCATCTTCACAGATGACTGTAAGAACATTTGCCACCTCCATGTGGTGTGAACAGCTGCCCGAGGATCTTGTCCATGCACCAGAACATGAAGGATCATGAGCTACAGAGGTGCTGAGCACTTCCTTGTGTAAAGCTAAGCTGTCTGGGTATTTCAACTTTTCCTCCTGCTTAATTAACTTGTAAATCCACATAATTAAGCATCTTGAGCACGCAGGCACCCTTTTAATCTAACACTCCAGTTTTTCTACTGTTCACACTTTCTAATTGATTCTTAATCAACCTAATTGGAGTCAAGCACATGTTTTTCATTAAGGCCTACTCACCAGCTTCGTAAGCTTTAGCTATTCATTTCATCTGAAAGCTACAAGTAAAATAACCATTTCTTCCCTCCCAAAAAAAGCAGTTTTGACAGCTGACAGAGCCCAGCCACAGAAGTTCTTCTCATTTTGCAGTTTTCAAGAGGAAGGACTGAACTGAGACGTTGTCTCAATCTTCATGCTGCACACCTGGCAGTGTGGTACCATCAGAGTAACTCCAACACAGACAGCACCCATCACCAGGACCTGCTTCCTTCTTTGAGAGATTAAAACAAAAAGTCATGACAATCTGTTCCCCATATTCACAATCTGGCAAAACAGAAAACATTGGGAAGCCATATGTGCAAGCTGTGAGGTTTTACTACAGACAAATATACCACATAATGAGGAAAAGTCTTCAAAATGTGGGATTTATGTGACCAGATGCAAACCTTTAATTGTAGACACTTCCCTATTCTCCTTATAGCCAGTGGATAGAAGCAGGCAGGCAGCAATTCATTTCCTCCCAAAGTATATGTCCTGTCAGATGAATCGCAACTCAGCTTATGCCTGCGCCTCTCTTCTGGTTCTAAGAGGAAGATGCTCTCACAAAAACCATCTTTGGATAGAGTTTACAGGCTGGTCGCTCAGGCCTGGACTCCTGGAGGAGGTGGCAAACCAGACTGCCTGGTAGGAGAAAAAGCCCAGCTGCCAAACAGAGACTGGAGGTGATTAGAAAGGAATAAACGCTACCATCAGTCTTTTGAGTACAAGAAAGACAGAGAGCTGTTGGAGAGGGTCCAGAGAAGGGCCACCAAGATGATCAGGGGACTGCAGCACCTCCCCTACGAGGACAGGCTGAGGGAGCTGGGCTTATTCAGCCTGGAGAACAGAAGGCTGCGGGGTGACCTCATTGCAGCCTTTCAGTACCTGAAGAAAGCCTATAAACAGGAAGGGAGTAAACTCTTCGAAAGGGTAGACAGCAGCAGGACAAGGGGAAATGGTTTTAAGTTGAGAGAGGGAAGATTGAGGTTGGATGTTAGGGGGAAATTCTTTACAAGGAGAGTGGTGAGATGCTGGAACAGCTGCCCAGAGAGGTTGTGGATACCCCATCCCTAGAGGTGTTGAAGGCCAGGTTGGTTGAGGCCCTGGGCAACCTGGTCTAGTAAATGGGGTGGTTGGTGGCCCTGCCTGGCAGGGGGGTTGGAGATTCATGATCCTTGAGGTCCCTTCCAACCCAGGCCATTCTGTGATTCTGTGTGTGTCACAGGGAAGCAGCAGTAGAGAAAGCATACCTGTAACGCACGAGGTAGGAGGGAGGATTCAGGACTACACTTTGCCTCAGTTCCCAAAGAATTTTGGGAAGAGGGAGGCAGGTAAAAATAGTCCCCAGGTAAGGCCACCAGTTGTGAATTTCAACTGCTGCAATGAGGCAATGCAGTACACACTCCCTGATCAAGGATGCAGAATCCACTGACATGTATTAGCACCAAATCCAAGACCAACTGCTTCTTTTTTCTGGACTGTGATTCACAAGGAAATAAGGAGGAAAATAAATGCATGACCAGTACACATTTTCTTCTGTTTAACCAAGGTTTAACACCAGGTACTGTAAGTTCTCTTCCCCTGGACTGTGCCTGAGCATAACCAGAACTTGCCAACAATCCCTCTGGTTGTTTCGTACAAGAGATGGGATTTTGTAGGTAGGAGTTAACTTTTCCTACCTCCACTGCAGATTTAAGGCCGCCCCTTCCCGCAGACAACAGTGACACCTACTGCCAACACTACCAAACGACACAACTTCAACAACATAAAACCCAATGTTTTGCCCCCTCCATTCTGAAAGCACACTCAGCATTTACTTCTAAAGGATCTCATTTGCCTACTGCTATTGCTACAGAACCAACGTTCACGAGCTGCCTTGTAAGATGCCTTTTAAACGCAGCCTACTCTTCAAATCCCACCGTAGAGTTTATAAACCCTCTATTATGCTTCCCCACAGCTATTCTTCTTCAACTACTGTAGTAAAACCGATCTGAAAAAGGCCATTTTGATAACGTTCATACCCACATTTCATGTTTTTCCACAAGCAGAAAGGCAGCTAAGTCACCAACCAATATAGCACCGGTTCTATACTACACACCAGAATAGAGTTGGGAGTTGGAAGGGACCTTTAAAGGCCATCTGGTCCAACTGCTCCGCAACAGACAGGAACACCCACAGCTCCATTAGGTGCTTCTGCATTACAGGGGAGGATTACGCAAAAACACAAGTTCAGTTCAGTAGTTCAACAGAAAACAGTCGAGCAGCTATTTTGTTCCAACTATGGCATCATCCGAGTGAGTTTTAGCAAGCTGCTTCGATTTCATTAGTTACATTCATTTGAAACAGTTTTTGTTTTGTTGAGGAAAACAAAGGGCTTTCCAGACAAGCTATCTACCAAAGAAGCTTCGTGATTTCAACAATTGCAAGGCAGTCCACACACAAGCTCTGTAGTTCAGCATCAGTGTGCTCAAGTGTCCATCGTTAGTAGCAAGGACAGCAAGAAAGATGCATCAAGGCTCATCTCCTCACCACCAGCAGTACATCCACCCTACCCAGACAATCCCTCCACACATTTAAGCCCAGAAGAGGGACTGAATATTTGGAAAGGCTCTTTCTATAGGCACTGTGAAAAAGCTAAAATGGCTCAACAGAGTATTTTCAACATCCTTACCTAAGCAAAGAGAAGACATCGTAAGAGTTACGAACGCAGTTCTGATCCACCTGGAGAAGACTGTTCTTCAGGGTACCTGAGTGATCCTTAAGGCAAAGGAAGAACATGAAGTTAGAAATCAAAGAACGCTTCCATCTGGACTATAAGCATGCACTTGGATATGACAACAAATAATCCTGAATTTAATGTGTTTTGAATGCATCTTCATATGGAGTTTACATTCTGTTGGTGGAAGTCATTTAAGAAGGCAACAGTGGCAGCTCAAGCCTGGGCTGTGACTACACTTAGTATAGAATGATATAGGTCATTAACGCTTCTGTTTTCTACACACAGTGTATTTTCTTGACTGACAAAGCCCTCTCTTCACTTAAAAGATGCCTAAAAGATCAAACCTTCAGCTTTCAGATACAGAATGCTTTCTGGAATTTATAGTAACCTCGTGTCATCCTCAAGAGACCAATCAAGTCAGAACAACACAGTCCAACAAGCAATTCTTCACTCTGGAAAGGTCTGATACCAAACTTCTCCCTGTTGGGTATAGCCACACAAGTGCTGTGAAATACCAGAAGGTCTCTGAATTGTTTCTTAACACAATAATGCAAGCTGTAAGCAGGTCCAACAATCTAGCAGCACTGCCAGAAACTTGAAAGACTGCAGGACAAAGAAATAGTAATAATCATTTCAGTACAGAAAGAATGCTAGAATAGAAGGTGTTATCAATGTACCTGGATCCAACTGCAAGAAGCCCTGTTTATATATTCTTTACCTGCCTCAACAGGCTGTTCCCATATAGGAGGTGTTGAAATGCAGAGTTATGTGCCAACACCTACAAATGTAAGGTTCCATCTACATAACCCGAACATCTATACGCTACACTACGCATCGCAATGCAATAGAGGCGCCCTATCAGCAGCCACCTCTGCTCCTCATTCCCATTCTCAAGACTTGGGATACTACATGTGGAAATCTGTATTTGCAGCCCCAGCAAAAAAAAAATAGCCAGAAGAAAGAAGAAATTCCACCTGAATCAGCGAGGTGGAAAACTGAAAGTGTTCTACACCACAAAGAAATGCCCATTAAAACAGACAAGAGTGCTCTACACAAACCATTCTACTCTGAGGGAATTTACAGAACACAAGAATAGTCATAGAATGCTTGGAGTTGGAGGGACCTTTAAAGGCCATCTGGTCCAACAAACAGGAGCACCCACAGCTCCATCAGGTGCTCACAGCCCATCCAGCTCGGCCTCAAACATCTCCAGGGATGGGGCACCCACCACATCTCCAGGCAAAGGAAAGGCTTCAAACTTATATTGAACAGGCGTGCTCTTTAGAAGTGGATTTGTCTGCTTCTCTGCTGCAGTAATATATTACAGATTCGGGAACACGTGCTTACAACAAACACACAAAGGCTTTATTTCTCTCATGTGGCTGAGATCCAGCAGCTTTAGGGAAGGGAAAAAAGAAGGTAGATGCAGGGTTTCTACCTGTGCTGATGTAGACTACGTACTCTAAAGAGAGAGCTTTTCAAAGGTCTTACTGCTTGATTGTTGGAAACAGAGCTGCAGCTCAGCATCCCTGGAGAATATAACTCACTCTTCTGCCCATCCTATCCCTGAGCACAGTTAAAATGCTTCCAGTTACCTACAGCTGTACTGACTAGCTCTGCTATTGCTTCTTTAAGGAATCAACAGCAAGTTGGTCATCAAGTGAAAGCCATCCCCACTTCTCTAAATGCACTTGTTGAAGTGCAAGTGCAAGAACCAAGGGCAAGTGCTATGGGCTGGAAGCAACAGGCATCCAAGGGTTGGAAGAAAATCTGAAAGCCAGGAAGGCAAGGAAGGAAACAGAGGAGAAAGACGGTTTAAAGAAGTCACTACGAAGCTACCAAAATAACCAAACAAAGCCTTGAACAAAAGCAGAAGTTGGAGGTACAACTCCATGGAGAGTCAGATGTGAATAAGGACAAAGCAGCTACGCTTGCTGAGTACATCTGTTCTTACACTGAGCTGCAAGCCTCACATTTCCCTACCAGTGCAGTGCTACAGCTTTCTGCTTCCTCAATTTACAGCACAGGAGCTCTGTACAGAGCAAGAATTCTGAGCACAAAGATGTGTTTCAAAGGTTACCTTATAGGAAAGTGGGCTGGAAGGTTCTAAAACAGCTGACGTGCATCACATAGTAAAGATGTCAATTTTCAGTGCTTTGAGTTCAGAGTTATCCACTTAGCTCATATGGGCACACTGTTCTTGCTGTTTGATCACCAGGGATATATCAATTTGATCAGTATGCTGCCAGCTTTAATCAAGAAAAATAATTGTGGCAGCACTTAATGTTCCTGTCCTACTTCAGGTTGCTCTGCTGCAGTAGCTCCCAGGCTCCCACCTCTTTTATCAACTCCTTTGTGATAAGACAGAAGATGGGAACGTGCATCTTATGGATCAAGTCATGCTCAGCTGTAAATCCATACCACGTTTTGAAACAGAGTTGATAAGAAGTCTCCAGAATGTTTTATTCCAACAATTTCCTCCCTCAGAAGTAGTCTTGTTTAATGGAAAGGACATTCCGAATTGTAAACATTTCTTTTTCCCATTAATAAAATGCAGATTATTGTAAGAATTTATAAATCTAGTCTGGCTATTTCAACAGTAGTTCAAAGGATAGTTAAATAAACAGGGATTCTTTGAAGTAAAGGGAAAAACTGAGTTAGGAGTACACTACTATAACTGCTCCTAAGGAGATGTGTACTAAGAGGACACTGCCAGCACTGAGTACAGTGCCTCTGTGCAGGAGGTTTGCAACAGACTTGCAGAATGGCATTTGGACACATTTGCAGTCCAAAGGCTTCATGTGTGCCAGTGTAAATGAACAAGATGATAAAAATGAGAAAGCACCTTCAGCACTGACGTTGCCAAACAGGAAAGGCATCATATGCAGATTGCACAGGAACACAGACACACCTGACTAAAGGAATCCCTTCCCAAAGGTTTTAGGTAGTGCTTGGTTATAACAGCTAGTATACCCACCAAAGTGAGGCTGCTTCATATTCAGAATATCTAGCATTAAAACTAGAGATCAACTGTTAATAGAAATATTCCTCGGGTACACACAGCTTCTGGAAGTTACAGGAAGAGTCAAGTGCCAATTAGTTTGGCTTGAACTGCAGTAATCAGGATTCCTCAGGTCTTTGGTAAACTCTAAGTCTTGCGTGAACAGCTCAAATGTACAAGCAACAGTTCCAATCCATCATGTCAAGAAAGCTCATCACCAGTACTGACAAGCCTGAGCAAGTAAACTATATCCTCACCTTCTGTTCATACGAAGCTCCATAATAACCATCGTTGAGACCAAAAATAATCTCGTTTGGGTTTCTTGCATGTATCTGTAAGAAAAGAAGACAAATGATTTTGAGGTCAACTTCCTCCAGCTTTACATTGCAGTTGAGCATAAAGTGCTCTATTTGATGATGAAACGCAGTTCTTCAGCACCTGTAAGCTCAGAAGCAGAAGAAACCTGAGAGCAAACTGAATTTCACCACAGAAAAAGCATTTGTCTCACAGCTTTCACATCTGTTGCTGAGTGTGTTCAGCCACATACCTTGGAATGAGAAAGAGTGGGCAGAGCTTCTTCCCTGTTGTTGCTATCAGCAATTTAAGAGACCAGGAAAGCAATCAAAAGAAGCCTCAAGAATAATCAGCTTTCACATTGTAATAGCTAAAATGATACTCAGAAGTAGGCTATTGTGGTCAGAGCATACACAAAAATTAGTGTTCACTATTAGAGCTGATATCCTGCTGTTCACATAAAGAACATTTCAAATAAAGGCAAGCTCTACAGAATAATCTTCAGGGAGTTGTTTCTTCTGTCCAACAACAACGAACAGAACACTGAAGGAAGCTACTGAATGGATTCAAATGAATGGATGATAAACTTAACATGAGCCAGCAGTGTGCTCTTGCAGCTTGGAAAGCAAATGGGATCCTGGGGTCCATCATGAGAAGGGTGGCCAGCAGGGACAGGGAGGGGATTGTCCCTCTCTACTCTGCTCTCGTGAGGCCCCATCTGCAGTACTGTGTCCAGGTATGGAGCCCCCAGGACAAGAAAGACAGAGAGCTGTTGCAGAGGGTCCGGAGAAGGGCCACAAAGATGATCAGGGGACTGGAGCACCTCTCCTATGACGACAGCATGAGGGAGCTGGGCTTATTCAGCCTGGAGAACAGAAGGCTGCGGGGTGACCTCATTGCAGCCTTTCAGTACCTGAAGGGAGCCTATAAACAGGAAGGGAGTCAACTCTTTGAAAGGGG
>PPHD01017152.1:0-12618 GCA_002909625.1 Bambusicola thoracicus
GCCGTGCTGAAGGAGGTGCCTTTGCCTGATTATTCAGAGGGACAGGGATTCTTCACATGCAGGTGCACTTAATCTTTTCAAGATGTAACAAAGCCCTATAAAAGCCACTCTCTGTTGTGTAAAACATAGTATGTCTGCTGATCTTTCATGTTGATTCAGCTTTTTGGGAGAGGGAGGGGACTGCCACAACAAAAGAGAGGTAGAGCAAAAGGTATGCAGTCTGCATGTTTAAGCAATAAGGAGATTGCTTCACTGTCTAGCATAAACCCCACCAGTGTGCAATTTCCTTTTTCCTGTTCTCCAAATTAGTTGGTAGGACAAAGTTCCCCCAGGTGGAAATAAGTTCTCCAGGCTTCTTGCAAAAAGCTGACCAACAGTTCCTTGCACAGTTCCATTTCTCCTTAAAATGACTGGAGAACTTTGCAAGGTGACCTGCATCCTATTGCAGATTTTCTCCTAAAAATATTCTCCTGCTGACAGTAACGGGGAATTTTACCATACCAGGTTTTTAACTGAATCCTTTGCTTCTATAACAGTTATATTCGGTTATGTTTCTACGATATGTCTTTCTCCAGGTAGATAAAACAGGACAGTGGGATAGGTTAGAGTAGGTAGTTAAACATAATGCAAATACAAACCTTTTGTAGGATCCAGATGCCTCAGCACTAAAATGTGATTTTGGTTCAGTTTCTGGCTTGTCAGCAAGATTACAGCTGAAGAAATTGCATCTCCAGTGCCTTGGTTACAAGGCAGATTCAATTACCACTCTGTCATTGTTTTCTCCTGCCATGTCCCTGCCAAGGCCAACGTATCCCTCCTCAGTAACCTCCTCCTGCCAGCTAGCACAGAGGCTTTCCTTGTAGTATCTACTGTAAGTAGCAATGTTACCACTGTGATTTACCACGTTGTTTGCTGACTTTTTGCTGTGTGGCATTTCAGCCTTGCAGAGGTATTGTCTCTCCCTAAGCCTTCTCATCTCTATGAAATACTATGATAAATCCATGGTCAGTAAGCATTTCTGCTTACCACTGTTTGGCTAGAGCTTCACAGCAGAAGCAGAACAAGGGCCCTGTTGACCAGTGAGGATGAGTAAGGAGTCTGTTGATTTCCCTTCACATTCACCTCCCACCAAATCATAGAATTATTTGAGTTGGAGGGGACCCTTAAAGGTCATGTGATCTAATCCCCGTGCAATGAACAGAGACACCTAAAGTTAGATCATGTTGCTCAGAGCCTGGTCCAGCCTGACCTTGAATGTCTCCAGGGGTTTGGAGCATCTATCACATCTCTGGGCAACCAGTTCCAATGTTTCACCATCCTTATTGTAAAAAACTTCCCTCTATCCAACATTAATCTCCCCTCTTTTGGTTTGAAACCATTTCCCCTTGTTCTGTCATTTCAGACCCTGCTAAAGAGATTGTCGCCTACTTTCTTATAGCCCCTCTTAGGTACTGAAACAAAGAAGGAACAACTGAGCTGCTTCTGAATGAACTCCTGATCCTTCTTTATTTGCATATGGTGTACTAAAAAAAAGATCATCAGAAACTGTGATACCTCTGATTATGCCAGATCTGATGTGAATATAACCAGAACAGTACTGCGTTACTTAGAGAAGCTCATGAAGAACTCCAAGCAGGGCTGTCACTGCTTGTTTATGAACATCTGGAAACATTTTGCTTCAAAAGCATTGTTTCTACTGTTTCAAGTAAAGGAGAATCTACATCAGTAAATTAATTAGCATGCAGGCAACCAAGCATCAGCGTGGTTAAGAAATTATTGCATACGTACTGTCCTAGTTTAATGGAGCTCAGGAGCGCAGTTCGTAGTAGAACGATCTTTCTACAAAATTATGTATGTGCACTACACAAGCATATTCAACCCTCACTTCAGTCTGTAATAAAAATGTCTACCACTTGGAAAGAGCCACTGCAATTTTAAAAGTATATCCCTCATCCCATACCCAATAGCTCTTAAACAGAACTGAGACAGAGTAAAGAATTCACACCATTTCAGCTGAACCATGTAGATGAGGTGCTTGAATTGGTGAACTGGTGACAGGGAGTTCTGCTGAGTGGAGAAGAGTGCCTAGGGTATCGTTCACTTGCCTAAATTAAATGCCTAAAGCCACAGTGTGAAGAATATTTCCTTTTACACATATTTTATTAAGACATCAAGATCTGAATGTTTCTATCCAAATCATACTGCATATTTCTGTGATACTTATTGATTTTCTTGTTCCTATGCATTTGCTTTGCACGTGGCAAAATAACAAGCTCTACTGCAAATGTAACGTTCAAAAATTCAAGCCCTACCAGATGGCTGCCTCTCAAGAGCTTTGGATCTGCTTGTAGAATATGCAGCTATCACCTCTGTTGCTCCAGAGGGAGCCTCAACAGAAAACACAGTCAGTTGATAAAATCCTCCACAAGTTGCTACAACACTTCTACACAGCTGAAACTGAGAGCAAACAATCCTTTTTTGGCTTTATCAATGCAATCTGAATGCAAACCACCGCAGAGGTTAACTCTGCATTAATGAAGTACAAAAATACACATCTTAGAGAGCAATTACCACATCTGAAATACATCCCCAGACAGCAGCAACCATCCACTGAGCCATATCCAAAATACATACCAACCTCTTCCCATGTATTCATCACATCATAAAGTAAGGTGTAGTAGTGGTGCTAAAGGAAGTCTGAGTCACTGTCTCTGTTTTAGGCTTTTGCCTATTGTGCTTGGTGAAAGATGTCCATTTTCTTAGTGTCTTTGTTGACAGACGTTGTCAACAGTGTATTCGAAGAGGGAATCCTATTGTCCACTCTGTAGCCTTCCTAAGGCTAAAAAAGTCAGTAGATCTTCTTGCTACTGCCTTATAGAAAACCTGTTTACATAATGATATAGTAACAAATTTAAAAATAGTTACAAAAAGAATTACAGTGCTCTTGAATTTGTGTAACAGCAAATAGTATACTCAGCCCGCAGAATTATGAAGTCAACAGAGGACACACAACCAGGTGTAGTTCAACTATGTTGTATTTTTTCTTAATCTTTTTTAATGATATTATCTACAAAATACATATGCATATTTTCAATGATTCGTTTTCCTCAAAAGAACGGATGTCAAATGGCTAGAAAAATAAAGAAAACATCAACAATTTTGCTTAAAAATTGAACTTCTTTCCATGCAGCAAAGAAACTAGTTAGCTGTCATGGTTTTATGTTTTTTGGTTATCGGTATTCCACATCATAACATCAGGTAGTGCACTGGGTATTAAAGAGTTAATGCTCCAGGTACCTGTCCCAGAAGAGAACTACATACTACATAGCCCAGAGGACTTTGCATTATTTGTGTTTCTGTTTTCTGTTCAGAAGGAAAAGATAAAAAGCCGTTCGCATGTTACTTTCTCCCTTTTTGATTGCCTGGCTCATCTCTGTTGTGGGTGCCATTTCACCACAGCATTAGAGCAGGGCCTTCAGTTTTCTCTTTTGTTTGATTTATTAGCTTAAGTTCTAATTACATTGTATTATATTGTATTATAGTGTGTTATCTTGCAATCAAATATATTATTTAGTAAATTAGTTTGTTTCTCCTCAGACCATTACTGCTGCTTTGTTTTTAGGCCCTTCTCTCTACCCTTTTTCCCTTTTTCCCATTTTCCCTTTCCCGGGGTGTGGGTCCCCTCACACCTATAGTCAAAGAACTGGGCCAAACCAGCCCGTAAAGCACTGACTTTTGCATTTCTCACAACATTTCTCAGAGTCATATTCTGAATATTTAGGCATTTTTTCTCATTTAACTATTATTTACTTATTTAACTTATTTAACTATATTAACTTATTTAGCTATTTTATTTATTTTTTTTCTACCTATTTTTTCCTCATAAGCACACAAACTTTAAAAAATCATACTTGAAAACATGGGATGAAATTAAAATGTCATTGTTTGGGGCAGCAGCATGTACCTCTACTCTTTATGGTGTGGAATTTATGATTCTTTCCACTGCTCAAGTGTACTAATTTCCCTGTAATTTATAGTTATCATAAGTGATAGAAAATTACTATACTTATCCTGTAGCAAAATGTGAAAGTGAGTAACTATACTGAGAAAGAAAATGGTTTCTTGCACATCTGCCTTGAGTCCTGCCAACACAAAGGCTCCCATCAGCTAAGCTTTCTCACTTAAAGGGATCTAGTTGCCAATCTGTTCCACTTCGGCTCTTTTCTGTTTTGACACTGAAAGTGATTTTGAACCTGATGTTGTACTTTCATTCTTAGCTATTTAGATCTGCTTAACAGCAGAACATCTTAACAACAGACACACTGTGAATTACATGCATATTCAACTAATGCATTAGGTATTTACTGAAGCGTCTTGCTGTTTCTTATATCCTGGACCTGTTCTCTTTTCCTCAACATTATACCCACTTCTGATTTCTCACATTAAATTTGACTTGAGTTGTGGTTATCTTCTCATCTTACTTTCAAAGAGCAATACGTCTGGAAGGATGTGGGTTATCTTGTTATATGTGAGAAAATATATTCACTGTTCTTCCACAGTTCCTCTTAGCCATTTTTTTTTCTGTGAAAAAACAGATGTAGATTTGCTGAAGGCTAAATCTGAAAAGAATCAAAGCCTGCCAAATGGCTACACTGTTAACTGAGGGTGCAGTCTGAAAACCACTGTGCTTCTGTGTAGTGTTCTTGATATATTACCCCTACATACCCAAAGAAAGGTGCTTGACTAATACTGTAACTTCAGTATTCATAAATCTTCATAAGTTGCTCCAGGTCTGCTACATTAAGATAGAGAAATGATAGCAGTAAAATGATCAAAAAAAGGTTATTTTATTTTTTGGTTCATTGTTGTTATGTTGTATGTGTGTTTATTTGTTTTCCGGAACTTCCAGTGATAAGTGTTCTTCCTTAGGAACATGTACTGAGACTGATGCTATTTATTTTTACTAGGGGCATAGACAGTGGTATTGAGTGCACGCTCCACAGGTTTATGAATGACACTAAGCTGTATGATGCCTTCAACACACTGGAGGGAGGGCATGTCATCCAGAGGAACTTTAACAGGCTTTAGAGTTTGACCTGTGCAAACCTCATGAAGTTCAGCAAATGTCAAGGTCCTACACCTGGGTTAGGACAATTCCAAGCATGAATACAGAGTAGGGAGAGAATGAATTCAGAGGTGCCATGAGAAGGGCTCAAGGGGTGCCGACTGACGAAATACACAGTGTGAGACAACACTGTGCACTTGCTAGTAATATCCTGGGCTGCATCAATAGAAGTCTGGTCAACCAGGCAAGGAAGGTAATTGTTCCTCTCTGCACCACTATCATGAGGCCTCATGTGGAGTACTGTAGATCTGGGGCCCCCAGCATAAGGACTACATAGATTTGTCGGAATGAAAGCAGAGGATGCTCAGAGAGCTGGAGCACCTCTCCTCTGAAGAAAGGCTGAGGAAGGTGGGGGTGGTTCAGCCTGGAGAAGAGAAGGCTTCTGGGAGACCTCATTGCTGACTTCCTGTGCCTAAGAGGAGGCCTACAACAAAGCTAGAAAGGTATTGTTGATCAGGTAGCATAGTGATAGGACAAGGGTTAATGTTTTAAAACTAAAAGAGGATAAATTTAGATTAGATATAAGAAGAAATCCTTCTGTTCAGAGGTGATCAGGAAGTGGAACAGGTTTTACAGAGAATCTGTGGATACCCCATTCCTGGAAGTGTTCAAAGCCAGGTTGGATGGGGCCTTGGGCAGCCTGAGCTGGTAGGTGGTAATCTTGCCCATGGCAATGGATTGGAACTAGATGAACTTGAAGTTCATTTTCAACCCAAACTATTCTATGATTTTATCATCATCTCACTCAGATCATTCCCTGCAATGTCTACTTTCTCTTTTGTGGAAACATTCTCTCCATCTTCTCACTCAGATAATTCCCCACAGTGTCTTCTTTCTCTTCTGTGAAAACAGTTTTTAACTGAAGAGAACTGAGAACATCAGAAGATGAAGGATAATTTACAAAGAGATCTCCAAGTGGACAAAAACACAAGGAAATCCTTACAAATCAAAACCAAAACTAAATCATATAAGCAGAAAAAAGAGTAAGAGACAATTAAGGCAAAGATCAACTAACTCATCTGGATGGAAGCCATCATTGTGGGAAATGTAAAGCAGAAGGAAGTAGCCATCAAATATTCCCTTTATAAAGGGTTGACATCACTCAGTTCTCTGCTGGACAAGAATATCAAATTGTCTGTGCTCCCACTTTAGGAGAGTGGGAAAAGCCATACCTGCCTGTAAATTTTACTACCATTGTATTTTTGTTCCCTGGAGATTCTAGTCTGACATTAGAAAGACAAATACTGACACATCAGTGCAAGGTTATTCTACTGGGTGAAGACCTTTGTGAATATTCGTTTTGTCTTAAAAAATGGTAATTCAGTAAATTGTCATTTAATCTACTTCTGACAAGCAAAAGAAAATAAAACAGGTCTTACTTTCTGAGTGACTGGATTATCAAGAGCAGCAGGAGATTAGTGTATTGGGAAAGGAAGGAAAAGTTTTATGAGGATTTGGGAATCTTTCAGACCTCATCACCATCAGTGACCTTTAAGACCTTTCTATGTGAAAATCCAGTTGGACACCTGCTTCTCCCACTCAGTGGTTTGCAACTCCTTACCTATTATATTTGTCTGAGTATATTATGTTCTCTACAGAAATACAAAACTCCCTGTGTGAAAACTAACCCATATGGAAAAATCATGTTTTCCAGATAGCTGATCAAATATATTTCATATGTTTGAAAGATACCATGCAGTATATACAGAACTGGCTTGAAGTCATAGTATGTATCAACTCTGAAACAAGATATGTTTTAAAATGAGGGAGGATATGAAAAAAGATTGAAATGTTTTTACAGTTATACACACACACATACACACACACACAAAGAAAAGGTTTCATATCAGACAAAGATTGTGGTATGGAACTTGGATTATTTAATAAATGTCATATATTTTGCAAATAATTCTGGGATAGTACAAAGACAAGGAATTTAGAAATGCATAATGCATGTCCGTTTATTTAGGAAGGGTGCATAGACTTGTGGCTTCACACTTTTCTGACTGAGACATTCAGGTAATGTTACTGAGCTGCACTTTTTATCCTTGGTCTAAGTTCACAGCTCTTAAGTAGTATGAGCAATATTTCCTATGCGTATTGTAAAGAAAAAAATAAATATGATAATGAAGATGTGACAATATAAAGTATCTTAGTGCCAGT
This sequence comes from Bambusicola thoracicus, assembly GCA_002909625.1. Classification (NCBI taxonomy): domain Eukaryota; kingdom Metazoa; phylum Chordata; class Aves; order Galliformes; family Phasianidae; genus Bambusicola; species Bambusicola thoracicus. The sequence goes on from PPHD01017152.1 coordinate 7,289, forward strand.
ATAAATCAAATCACATTCTGAATGTATGCCTGAAAAAAAGTTTGCTTGGACTGATAAAAACTTATCTATGTTTGCATTAAGATTATGATAATTCTAAACCTCCAAAGTTTGATTAGCATAAAAATTTCTAAAGGAAATCCAGGTGGTTTAAGAAGTTATTTCAGTGGATTATTCTTTCCCAACAAAGATCCGTACCATTTATTGTGATATTCAAGGTAGCCCACAAAGAGGAAGACTACTCATAAAAGAAATTATTTGAAAAAATATACATGCTTTTAATTAAATATTGAAGAATCTTTGCCTATTTCTACAATGCATCAGAAAGGTTAATGTTTGATGAAGATTGAATAAATAATCCTTCAGTTCAATCTAATGGTTTTAATCTAACTTTTAATCTAACATTTATGAACAAATGCCAAGACAAATAGTCATTGAAGTTTCAAATATGTACAGATGTCTTTCCTCATTCAGTTGTCTGGTATTCCACTCCAGTGGTGAATTCTGACTGTGGGCAATGTGCTAAATGTTCACATATATACACTGACATCTACTCCAGTCTTCACACACGCTTTGGTTGATATAAAAGTTCACACACTAAACAGTGAAATCCTGGCAGTATTTTAAAAGTTCTTTAAGCATAGTGCATTTTACAAGCAGCATAAAATGATCCTGATCCTTCGGTGAATACACGTAGTGTTTCTAGAAGCAGAGTTGTTTCTTATCAATATAGTTTTCTGTTATTTATTGAATTAATTTGTTTTTAAAGAGCACTTAGAGTGGTTTATCAAGACACTAGACTGTGACACACATGTGGAATCAGGTTTATTTTTCTTTTTAGTTATTCCTCATATGACTAATCAGAAGCAAATTATAATCAGTGCTATTATTAATGATGGCTTATCACAGATGTCATCATACATAATTTCCCATGATGCTTATGAAAATAAAATGGATAATGATAGGAGAGGTATGCTACTATTTTTTGCATTGTTCTGAGTTAGGCTGGGCAATCAGTTTTCTCACATAGTCTTCAGTTAAAACAGCTTTCTCATTTTTCTCTTTTATTATGGCAGTACTTAGCAATCACTTAGTTGCGTTGAAACAGTTTCTTGTTAGACTAATTGCTAGTATCTCACTATTCTCTGGAGCTTCTTGGCAGCTGACTACCTCCTTGCCTTCGGTTGTGATCACACTTTTTGTGCAGGTCATCTTCTTATTTGTGAATAATATGATTAAACACAGTAATTCACAAGACTTCTTTCCACCTTCATGATATACACCAGTAAATAAAAAGTACTATATTTAAATACCTCTAGGGATCACTGAGTTTTTAATCATTTAAACTCATACAGATTTTTTTTTGCCATTTATAAGAAAAGATCAATGATCCTTGTGAGTTGCTTCCAACATGGGATATTTAATGATTCTATGATCTTTATTGTTTAACTAACTGGAGCTATACATACATGGAGTTATATTCATATTACTCTCTTGTGAAATCCTACTTGGAGTATTGCACTCATCTCTGGGATCCATAGCATAAGAAAGACATAGACCTGGGTCCAGAGGAGATCCATGACTATGATCAAAAAGGCTGAAGCACATCTGTTGTGAAATAAGGCTGAGAAAGGTGAGGTTATTTAGCCTAGAGAAGAAGACGGCTCCTTACAGCCTATTTAAAAGAGGCTTGTGGAGAGATGAAGACACTTTTTCAGGAACTATTGTGATAGGATAAGGGGTAGCAGATTTAACATGGATGGTGAGTCACTGTAACAGGTTGTTCAGAGAAGATTTGGATGCCCCATCCCTGGAGGTGTTCAGGATACTTAGGCTGGATGGAGCTTTGGGCAGCCTGATCTTGAGGAAGACATTCCTGCCCACTGCAGGGGTGTTTAGTATTATGTGGTCCTGAAGGTCACTTTCAATTCAAATTATTCTATACTGAGATTTAGTAGTCTGATCTGTTCACCTGTCTCCAAGTGCAGACTGTAGCTTAGACTTTCATAATCAGGAATTAAATTGTTCACGCTGAAGCAGAGTTCTAGTTGAATTGCTACAGGTGCTATTTATTATTACGACAAGAACCAAAGTATTATTTAACCTAAGTATAAATACATAGAAAATATCATGCACACAAAATGCAATTAGCAAACTTTAAAAGCAGTTATATTTTGGAAAACAATTCTGTGGCAGAAAACAATGAATGAATAAATCTTCTATTTTAATTCTTTAAAAGACATGCAGATGGTGATTATAGACTGATTACTCAGAATCTACTCTAGTATAAATTTGTGGGTGAGGGATTCTGTGACATTAGATTAATCTTGCATATAACAAGTTCAGAATATACGTTATAAAGTACAATCCTTTACACAGTAGGTTGAAGATATGAAATTGTGTACCAAAAAGATATTGTAGATGGTAAGTACTTTTATAAAGGTTGAAAAAGTTCATGGAAAACCAGCAGAGTTGCACAGAAACCACCTATGGACCAGGAGGTTACTGGGCTACATACTGTTGCAAGTAGGAGATGATTATTCTGATAAATTATCACTATCTTCACTTTTTCTTTGTCATAGATTTATATATACATTGATTTTGTCCAGTGTTGCGGAATGGTAAGATGAACTTTTTATCTCACCCATCATACTTGTGAAGGCATGCTCTTATGTTATAAAAAATTAATGATTACATGTTATTCAATTGATTTTCTAAAGTACCGAAGAGATTTAAGAGGCTAGGTCTCCCTAAAGGATAATGAGTCCTGATCTTTGAGAGTCAAAAAAAAAAAAAAAAAAAAAAAAAGGAAAGGAAAGGAAAGAAAAGAAAAGAAAAGAAAAAAAGTAAATTGACTCTTAGGAATTCTTAGCAGTTCTGGAGTTTAGTTTACCTAAGACACCTCTACATCTCTATCTTAGAGGTTACTAGAATATAATCAAATTCTTGTGCCTGCAAAAAAAGAATTTCATAAGAAAATAAGAATTCTTATGACAGCTGTAATTTTCTGTCCCTTTGTCCGCTGCACATAGCAAAAACAGATTCTTTCATATCAGATTTGGGAAAACTTGCTTCTTTGAAAATGGGAACTCTGGAAGAGCAAAAATAATAACTGAAAACAAACAAAAAATGGATCATAAAATTTCAACCCCAATGACAAGGTATTTGGGTGAGGTTAAAGTACAGTATGTGAAGAGTGGGAACGATTGTTTTTTCTTCTGAAATGTGAAGATACTTTTCTGCTTTAAGAAAGGTATGTAACAGATCAAAGCAGATTTAGATCTGGAGGTTCTTTTTCACATTTACTGCAGCTCTGACCCTTAAAGAAACACTATGACAGACTCTGAATTTCCCACTCCTGGATATTCCAGATTGACAATGACAAATACCCTTCCCTCCCCTATCCTTAAGCTTATAGATTCAAAAGGAAAGCATTCATATTGCATTTTCTACATATACTTGTGAAATCTGGATTCTAGATTCCCTTCCTGAGGACTGAATTTGGCTGCCTGTTTGCTTTCAATGTGCAGCACCTCCAATCCATGACTAATGTTTTCCTTACATACTCCATTTCAGTTCTGCTCTTTCCCCAGTGCTTGCTGTTTTCTTTTGGCAGTATTCACTAGAATCTCTTTTATATTTGTGTCAGGAAGAAACCATGAGCACAAGATGGAACAGATAAATAAAGACATTTCAAAACAGAAATTTTCTATTTTGTGTATGAAGTTATCCAGTGAATCACAAGGAATCTGGTTTACAGTATCTTGGTAATGAGCTGCAAGCTAGTATTTCTAGTACTGCAATTTTATTTCAGCCCCCCAAAACACTATCATGATTATGTTTGCCTATAATTGAACAAGCAGTCCCAAATACTTTCAGAAAACATAACTTTTCTTGTTTCTGAGGAAAAGAGAGAGAAATTTGTTTATGAAAACTGAATGCATAAGGTATCTTCTATGTAATGAATACAAGGAACAAAGTTCTTCTGGGAGCAGGTTATCTCATTACTGTTGATTGAAGAAATGTTTGCACCATCCTCTGAAGCAGTTGATACTTCCTTTCTTCTGAAATACGGTACTGAATGACACATATCAGTTTTGTAGGCCAGTATTGCATTTTCTGTGTTCACTCATTTTTATAAAACATCATTTCAGGAAAGATGTGGAAAAAAGAAAACCCAGACTCAAAACAGTTGGCTTAAAATTTAGGCTGAGCACTTTTTATGATGTGAAAATATACTCCTTTTTAATACAGGAAGTTTATACCCCCTAGCAGTGTTTATATGAAAAACTGACAGCTCTACTTAGTTTTCTTCAGCAAGTTTATTTCAAACATCAAGATCTACAGCAGAAATCTGGGAAGTCACTGTCTGGTGCTGAAAGGTGCTAGTCACTTTTCAAAGTGGCAATAGATTGACACATAATTCCAGAGGTAGAAAGGAAATCTAAACTCATATGTAAAACAAATAGTGTGATCACATCAGCATTTGATGCTCGTATACCAAAAAAGTCAAATGCAAAATCAAGGCTATGTGATATGTCAGTGCAATGTCATATGTATAACAACCTTATGGAACTAGATATGTAATGCCCTGTTTCTTTAAATCCATACTACTCCTTCTCTACCAAGATAGGTTTTCATATAGGGCCTAACTTTTTCTGAATTCCCAAAGTCCTCATAAATGATATAGTTTAGCTGTAAATCCTAACTTGATCCTGTTTCATTAGTTAATGGTAGAATTTCCAGTGCTTACAATGGAAGCAGATTTCATTCATTTCCAACCTTTTTTTTCCCCTGATTTTTACCTGTCCATTAGGTCTGTAGTTTTGGATTTGATCCTGCAGACAGTTCTCTGTCCATCGTACAGCCCACCCATCAAATCTGTATCTTTCCGATTTGGCAAGAATGATGTTGGGGAGTACTGGACTTACTGAAGTCCAGATAGATAACATCCGTGGCTCTTCCCTTGTCCATTGATGCAGTTATACCAGCATAGAAAGCCACCATAGAAGGTCAAGCAGGATTTGACCTTGGTAAAGCCATGCCGGTTCTCCCATATCACCTTCCTGTCTTCCATGTGCCTTAGCATANCCATTAGTTAATGGTAGAATTTCCAGTGCTTACAATGGAAGCAGATTTCATTCATTTCCAGCCTTTTTTTTTCCGCTGATTTTTACCTGTCCATTAGGTCTGTAGTTTTGGATTTGATCCTGCAGCCAGTTCTCCGTCCATCGTACAGCCCACCCATCAAATCTGTATCTTTCCGATTCGGCAAGAATGATGTTGGGGAGTACTGGACTTACTGAAGTCCAGATAGATAACATCCGTGGCTC
>PPHD01017153.1:0-15197 GCA_002909625.1 Bambusicola thoracicus
ATTCTCTCACTTTTTCATACATTCAGAGTAAAAGTAACAGTCTTCCATTCTGAATTACTGTAGGCTTATAGAGCACCTCTTAAATATAAATAGTTTGAGTTATATATAGTGTGGAATGGAGACCTGCCCAAGCATTGTTCGTGTATCCTGCATATTTGCACAGAGATTTCCTCTAGTGTCATTTACACATTCTTAGTTTTAGCCTTCCTCTTTCTTTACGCAACAAGGCTCTAAACTTGCATCAGTAATAGAATTTAATATATTTATTTGTCACAGAACGATTCATACAAATACTCCTTTGAAAAATGTACCCTCTTAGGATCTTTGCACCTGTCGCTAGACTCACCTAAACAGTTTAATGCCTTAGTAAGAAACGGATCTGATATTTGGCCATAAAAGCTTTTTATATACAGACACTGAGAGGTGTGTGTGTGTGTTCTGTCAAACGTTTCTTTAAAAATTGATCCAAATACAGAACAGTCAGGCTGCTGTTCGCAGGGATGCCAGCCACTATAACTTACCTCTGTCTGAGCTGCTTGGAAAGCATAAGGCGCTACGGATCACCATGCCAGGGATGGGGGCACTGCAGTAAGTGAACCTCAGCTTCACATGCCCCTTTGCACCTTGGCACCCTTCAGGTGTCCTTCCACCAAATGGATATCACCAAGCTCAGGTCTGGATCCATGGCACTCTTAGCTGTCCCTCTGCCTCTATACCTTGGTGATATTTTTCAGCACAAAAAGGATATTAAGCAGGTAAATCATTAGTGCTGGAGAGCAACTGTTGGTCCTTTCACTGGAGATACTGTTTTTGAAGTGGAGGGTATTCTGCTCTTGGGACTTGAATAGCTGCTGCCAGGAGCTGGGCCTCTGTGCTCTCTGTGATACCAGAAAAGGCAGCCAACATCAAAGCACGTGGCTGTACTGAGCTGGCCATGTGCTTGGGCTGTTCAAACATGTGCATCAGCACAGGCTGTAAGCATGCGGGGGAAATACCTCCTGTTTCCTCCCAGATACAAGTGTGCTTCCCATTAGAGTGAAGCCTCCACACATATGCAGACTTTGTCTTTACATGAAAGGCAGGAACTCACGGGGGTTTTGGCACTGTCTAGGAAAACAGTTTCAGAAGTCTTTCACTTGGTGTTTCTGAGCCTGTTATTGGCTTCCTCAGTGTTCCCCAGGCCCATGCATGGCTCTGATGTGTATTTCAAGCTACAGTAACCAGTTCTGCTGTTGTGTTGGATGTGCAGAAGTTTTGCAGCCTGTTTGGCAGTCACCAGCTTCCTATTTATCATGAATATATGGCTGAAAGTATCAGTATTACACATCTTTTTCATGTCCAGGGAATGTTCCAGGAGAACCAGGGGAATCTTTTGGGATGAGAGAGATTTAAGCATACCCAGGCCTAGTGAAACATAAGATGTCTAGGCGGTGTAACTAGATTCCTTAACATGTTGTATAGGGAGCATTAGTGAAGTAAAACTTGAAGAGAAATCTTTAATATTTTTTAGTAGAACAAATGATACAACTGAAGGGAAGAACAACAACAACAATGTATATGTCTGGAAACAATCATTTCTTAGTTTTGGAATAGAACACTTAGGCTTGTAAAAATAAGATCTACAAGAGCAAGCATTTGTGGTTATGGATTCAGATGTATTGCCCAGCAGAAAATAATATGGAAAGGAATGTATCTTAAGTATGCCTTTCTCTGGGAGTTATACGTCCACTTTTGGACACAGGAGAGTCTTTCCTCCACTTCAAACAGCTACGTGCTCTCTCAGGGATTTGAGTGCCCACTCTCAGCTAAAGATAACACAGAGCTTGGTTGCTCCTGCCGTCCAGTTTCACCGTGCGTTCTTTACACACATCTAGTCTGTGGGTGGATTTGATTCAAGGCTCTTTACAAGTCAGTATTTAATTATATGTACGAAGCAAATGCAAACAGTTTCCCTGGGAGAGCCTGAGAGACTGCACTACCCAGAGCAGCCTACAGTCCACTGACTGTAGGAAGGCACTGAGAGATGGAATGGAAATCTCTGCAGCAAATCAGCTAAAAGCCTGACTCTCAGCTATGCTTCCTATGTCACAGGGCACTGTTCTACCTGTAATATGAAAGGAAATTAATGCTTTGTACAAGGCACAGTTCTGGTGACATGTCCTGAGAATACCTATCAGATAAGCACCATCAGCAAAGGGATTTTTTAACTCTGTTAAAGCTAAAGGAGTTGAGTAGCATAGCTCTGTAGAGCTATGGCTGATTTTGCCTATGCCCAGCTGAAGAAACCTACACTCTTAGGAGACTGGTGTCAGCTGAGTGAGGGTTTTGAGAAGATACATTCCAGATGTGGGTACTGTCAGAGCTCCAAGTCATCTGCTCAAGCTGATACAGAAAATAAGAGGTAGAGTTGTGACCTCGTCCCAAACATCCTAAATTTCTGCTTCCAGGATGCAGGATGCCGACAATATGCTTTAAAATGAACTCTAAATAAAGTCAATAGATGCTCTTGCAAGATCTATGGGATTTTGTGCTAAAAGTGAAAAAGAAGTATTTTTTATATGCTATTTTCTGAAACAGTGAATTCAAATCTTCAAGTCTTGCTTACTGTGAGAAGCAACTTTAACAGTAGCTTTAGCAGACATAACTCACTAGACAGAATCCTTAGCTAACATCTATTGCTATTTCTGTCAGAGTAATTTGGTTTCAGAATTCAGCAATAAAAAAAAGTGCTTTTTAACTTACATCTTGTCATAATTTATGAATGTACTGATGGCTGTGCAATTTGAGTTCTTGTGTTTGTTGTGGCTATGATATACAGGTTCTGCTCTAAAATCTAGGAGATGGGACTAGAGACCAACAGCCTCTTGTACATAATATCTAAAAATTTATTTGCTATGTGAAATATGAATGCTGTATACATTTAGCATGGAAGGGTATAGCAAAATTCTCCCTAAAAACAGCATAAGACTGTGGGATTTTCCAGCTAACAATACAGCAGATTTTGTACCTAATTACCATAGAAAAGCATCAGGGGATCATTGGCACTTTATTGAGAGAAAACCATAAATACCTAACAATTCCCTTGGTTATCACATAATGTTTACCTCTCAAAGTGTCAAAGCATATGATTTTCTCAAACTATTCTCCCTATGCAGATTTGGGACTTTGCAAAATTTGAATCAGTTCACATTCAGAGCTTGCACTGGGAAAAGAGAGGGGAAAGAGGAAGATTAAGTGGAAATCCAAAACTGACACAGCTCCTGAAATGTTGAGTTGGAAACCACTGTCTCACTCTTTAGAATAAAAATCCCGTAGAACCTAAAATAGCAAAATGCCTCTCTTTATCTGCTGTTCCTCTTCTATCCTCATTTTGAGGGAGGAAGGAGTACTACATTCCTTTCATTCCTTTTTTTTTTCTTGCTTTGTGTTTTTAGTTTATAAAGCATACAAGTTAGTGATCATGACTATTCTTGCTTAAGAAAAATATCATTTAGTTGCATTAGAAAAAGGCACACTTGCTAAGAAAGCATAGCTGAAAAAGATAACATGCAGTTGTTAGCTTTAAACATTGGAGAAAAAAAAAGTAGTGGTGTTTTGACACAGTTAAAAATATTTTTCAGAACTTCTGCTCACAGTATTTTATTCTTAGGAAATTTGAATTTCATATTCACCTCTATCACTTCAACAAATTCTGCTGCACCTCTGAAATGTTCAGAATCGTAATTCATAAGTGTACTAGACTAAGAGAAAAGCTTTGAAGACTTTGTGAATATTTTTTTCTAAGATCCACAGATGTAGAACTTGGTCTGTTTTAGAGCAAGAAGGCAGATAACCAATCTCTAACTGACATCACTGTTTTATATTCACAAGAAGAGATAATAAAACAGAGGTATGAAACTTGCAATATTTTCTCTTGACTAACAGTGCTCAGTTCTCAAAACTGTCTCTCAACTTCCTCTGAGGTTAGCCTTCTGAGTGCAGAGGAAGCCACTTTGCATCTGCTCCAGTGTCAAGATGACTTCTATTTGTCCATACAATCTGCATTTACTTTGAAGCAATTGTCTTTGTAGATGGGGACCTACTGGGGTTTTCAAAAGCTTTTTAGCAAATATTAAAGATATTCTTCCATCGCTGATTAAAGCATGTTATATTGTCCCCCCCGTAACTTCCTGAGCAAAAGTTTGTGATTAAGAGAAAAATCCTGTAATGTATGGTATACTTGTACTCTTCAGACAAAGTAATAATAGCCACAATGTGAATAGCACTGGTAAGAACTTGAAAGCAATTTAGACTCATGGCTGTGCTTTGTCCGCTTTTCAAATTCTTCTCTGATGTTTCTACCATGCCTTGACAATATGGCAAGTATCTTAGCTTTTATATAATTCCCAGTCCCCTACTGATGTCTGTGCACTGCATGTTCCAACCCGTTGAGTGCCCAAACCTCTTATCTAAAGTGTTTTCATGACCTCTCCCAGATCCCTGCAGAATTGAGCACCTCATAGTCTTTTAATGTTATTTTCATGACAGTGCCTTTGGGGCCAATGGGGAAATATTATGCCATTTTTGCAGATGGAATACATTAGGTTCCTCAACAAACACAGTGGCAGCAATTTCTTTCCTTCAAAATATAGCTGCAGTACATGAACCTGCTACCCTGTGAGTTCATCCCATTAATTCTCATGTCTCCGTTCCTTTTGATGTAGGCAGTGTCTTCATACATGCCTTAATGCTTGATGAAAAGTAATAGTCATTGTTTTCTAGCTGAAAGTGAACTGAAACTTCTCAGAAGATTGCTTTCCTCCATGCCAGAGTGTTCTAGACCTTTTATGTGCACATAGGAGATTCAGTTTAATGAAGTTAATATTGGGTGCTGATCTGAACCAGCCGAAGTCTCTGAATCTTTGGGGGTCCATTTATCACTGAATAATGCAGCCAGACAGAGGGAGACAGCTGAATAGAAGTCAACATGCCAACTGTTCCTTCATTTGTTACTGCCATAGTAATAAAGTCGTTAGAGTGGAACTAATCCATCTGCTCACAATTTATTCCCTAGCAATAAGATACAATTTCACTGTTTCATGAGCTCACTCTTTGACTAATTTTATTAGAATTCTTTCCATAGCATCATTTTTAATCACTTCTAGTTTTAGTTGTGTGTAAAGTTGTAGAAAAAGATGGACTAAGAGGAGAGATGAAAGTGTTTCATGAGGAACCGGATCAGTTTAAATAGAACCAGATCAAATAAAGTGAAGTCAGCAGGCCTACAAAGGCCACCAGAAAAGCATTTAAAATTATCTCTCTCACAGCAAGCTTTGTTCTGTCATGTCTCAAATGTAAACAGAGTCAAAAGCAATGTGGCAGCCCCAGCAGGATCATAAGGCAAGGCTGGGCTGTGGTGCTGATGGGCAGCGCTGCACTGACCAAAGGCTGCAGAGTCAGAGCACAATGATTGGAAAAACTCTTTTCTTTGCCAAAAACTAGTGAATGAGGTATAGCTCATCCACTAGCCCCAAGACATGTGGGCTTAGAGTATTAATGGGATGCAGGATTTTGGCTATGTGTTGTTTGTATGCAATGTTAAAATGAATTCCTATGAGCTTTATTATTATTTTTTTTTTACTTTAAACACATCCTGATATGCTAATTCTGTATTGGTCGTTATTAGTAGATGTGATCTTCAGTGTGCTGGGTGGGTGCAATCTCAGACATGAGTACCTAAGCAAAGCTGACCAGTTTTTCAAAGTGTTGAGCCCACCATTCTCGTTGGTCACTAAGAGTTTTAACATAAACGCAGAATGAATGCTGAAAAAGCTGGGCATGGAGCCTACATAGAGGTATCCTGGGTGAGAGTTTCCAAAGCATTAAATTCATTAACATGCCTACTTTCAGAGAAAGTGATAGTTTTAGCAACAGCTTTGCATGGGTTATTCCAGAAAGGTTCTGAAAAATGTACCTTCCTCTTATAAAAGGCAGAGCTGTCTTGTAATATCAGCTGAAAACATTAAAATATACTTCCTTTTCTTTATATGGCCCACTGTCTCTCTGCTGGGGCACTGACAATTAAAAAAAAAAAAAAAAAAAAAAAACAAAAAACACCACAGAATAATAATTTGTCTCTATTTAATTCAGGTTTTCTTGGAAAAGTTGTGGGCTTCTTATCTTCTCTTCTTTCAATTCCTTCCAGTTAGGAGGAAGCTTACGGTGTTAATATACAGGCAATTACTGTCACTGCAGAGAAATTATTCCTTCATTAGAACAGAGGTGCTAAAAAGGCACAACAGCAAGTAAAAATCTATTAGTACTGAAGATCGATATCTAAAGCATAATTGCAGCTACAGTGGTATTTAAATATGACATTCATTCCATGATATTAATTGCATGACTGTGGATCATCTTTACAGTGCTATGGTTCTCTCTCTCACATTTATACATGTATATATAATTTTTTTCAATTATTGAATGCTGAGCTAAACAAAATTTTTGTAAAATCAGACCTTTTTGTTCAAGTCTTATTAAATTATAAATTTATGAAATAATATACACTGACAGCTCCAAGAAAATTATTTGAGAAAACTTCAGAGTACCAGGCTCAAAAATCTCTGTGATTTCTTTATAAAGGCAACACCCATTATGAAGAATCACGTTCATTATAGTGTGCTCTGGAGAGAAACAATTCTCTTCACACAACAGATGGACTTCAGAAATGCTCCCTTCGTACCAACTGATGTTGACTGAAAGGTTTCTAGATGTACATTAGAAGGTTTTATTCTTTTTTTATTTGTTAGCTTCCAGCAAATCTTCTGTAAAAATGGAAGTTTACTACTAAAACACCAAACCAGTCCCATGAACAGTGAATTCTAGCTGAGCACTGAAGTATGTAATATAGGGGAAGTTTTCTGCTGATTCTAGTCCAGACATTTCAGGGCCATTTTGTCTGCTTTCTGAAAAAGAAGAGAGAACTGATACAGCAAGAACTATCATCTAAGTTTATGTGTCTGGCTCTCATCTTTGCCATGAGTGATGGTTTGTAAACATTAGATCACAAGATGTTCCATCTTTGGGCAAGGCAAGAAGGATGTCATGTCACTGCAGCAAAAAATCTGAAAGCTGTTAGCAAAGCCCCTAAAGCACTGTACAGAGGTGCATCTGCATTGAATCTGTGGTTGCCACAGATTAGTTATGCCCATTAAATTTAGCATGTCAGTGATGATAAGGGATTGGTACCCTACAAAACTGAAGGTGAAAGAAATAATGCTTTTTCAGGGATTCACAGTCTCTCACTGATCCTAGAATTACATATTAAGCACAAGCACTGTCCTTTAGGTCTCATGGCTTGTGTGATTTGAAAACACACCAAGTCAACATAAATCAATGACAAAATGTGGTTTGCAAATGGATTTTTACTATTTATTAATAAACAAACCATGTGAACATTCTGTTAAAGATATTTCCCAAAGAATGCAATTAAAGTCAATTTTGGATTGCTTAAACACATACCCTGTGCAGAGAACAAGAAAATCCCTGTTAAATTATTTTATAGCACTGTGTTGAGAGCAATAGCAGCTCATTCAGGAATTTGGGGCTTTCTTGTGAAGTCCTGTGCAAATTGTTTTACTGCAAAGTAGGAGCTTTCTGGTGTTAATGTTAGTTAAAGTAATACTGTCAAATATCTGTCCAGGGTGACCAGACCCAGAGGCTCCAAGACAAGCTCACAGTTTGATGCTAGAAGACACCGTGCCATTCCTTTTGTCATAGCAGCTTTCTTTAGTTATAGAGCATTACTGCAGAGCATAAAACAAGATCACAGCTATGAGCAACCTGGTCTAGAGGGAGGTGTCTCTGCCTATAGCAGGGTTTGGTACTAGATGATCTTAAAGGTCCCTTCCAACCCAAATCATTCTATCTATAATTCTATGATTCCATGATCATTATTTATTTTACCTTCATGATAGTGTCTGAAGTTTACTGTGGAATGCATCTCACCTGAAGATCCAGACAGAAGATTATATGTACAGTTATATTAAGTCCTTCTTCACCTGTAGCAAGTTTTTGTAACCTTACTGTTAGCTCAAACATTTTCCCATTGCAATTTTTCTTTTTCCGGTCTTTTTCTGGATTTTTCTTTCTTTATGTACCTGTATCTCCTCAAATGACTTTGAGACATTTCAACAGAGGAATATGTTCCAGATTTTTGTATGCAGATATGCATACAAAATTGCTGCGGGCAAATAAGTAGAGATTGCTTGATAAATAGAAACAAAATAACTTGTTTGAATGTACATTTTCTTTTATCTTTAGCAAATGTAATGTCCTATACACTGATTGTGGATTGAGATTATTAATAAACCACTGTTTGAATGGAAAAAAGAATTTTAAATTTTGTGTTAAGAAATGCATTAGAGAGCTAAGTGTGAATGAACAGTAGAACAAACCCCAAATACCGCTGTTCCTTACGCGTCATTGCAGAGGATTTCAAAGCCATGTGGTTAGTTGCGGCACTAACTTTTTCACTACTTTTATTTTTATGCAGGACTGTGGTTTTCAAATTCATCCAGAGGAGTCCTGTGGCTTGCAGCCTCTGTCTCATGAATACCTCTCTGCAATTTCACAGACAGTGCTGAAGACCTGTGAAGCTGGAGACGCAAAAGGTTTGTGCTTAGTCTTCTCAGCTCATGCACTTCACAAAAACAGACGGAGAAAGAGATGTTTCTTTGCACATGCACCAAACTACACACAACAGTTATAACTAATCACTTGTAACTGTTGTGGATTTTTAGAATCAGATTAATTAGTTTGTGACATTTTTTAGTTTAATGAATTCATTATCAGTGATCCATCACTACTTGTGTTATTGTCAGGTAGCCTGTGAAATGCGTTGAACTATTTCCACCAAAACCATTTTAAAATAAAACAGGGTTTTATCCTAAATGAAAGGGAATGTCTAATTTAAAAGAAAAAAAAACTTTTTGAAAGAGAATGCAACATTCGGAGCCACTTTAATTTTATATTTCTACTTCTATACTGAAAACAAAAAAAATAACAATTTCAAAGTTAAAGTGGGCTTTTGCATGTATCAATACCTTAAATATAGACATGGACAAATCACACGGTGTGGCTGAAATGCCTTTTGTTAAAATAATAATTATTCAACAGCCAATATGATTAAGGTATCCCTTTGGATTAGTGAGAACTCACATCAGAGCAGAATGGCAGACAGGTATTCATCTTTAGGTCACAGATGCATGAGGACTTATGGAAGTGTGCTTTAACAAATATGAGAAATCCAGAGGACTACTGGAGTATGCAATCCTATGCCCAGTTTAAGTTGCTTTTGGATTAGACAATTCTTTTGGATTAGACAAAGAATTTGTTCTATTCTTTATTAGATAAATGAAAAATAAACCGGAATTCCTGTATCTCTACCCCACAAATGTATTTTTTTTTCTTCTCATAGATAGGAGCAGCTTCTCAAGCAGTGAACTTGCACAAATTCAGTGAACAATCATTGCACAGTAACAGGAATGCATGAAGTGCCTGAACACATCAGATGATATGAAAAAATAGGGAAATACGTTATTTTTTTCAATGCTAAATGAAGGGAATACACAAAAGAGACATCCCTGTACCTGGCAGCATATTCTAATCACACAGCAAGTGATGAGTCATAAACAAAGACACCACAGTCTATATTACTATATTAGTATGTAAAAATCTTGACTAGAAAGCCCAAATCAAATTGACAGAAGAGTCTTTTTGGGGCAAACAGACTGTTTCTTGTGATATATAATCTGCTTCTTTTGAATACCTTGCCTAGCTAAGTGGAGCTGAATATAAAATATATTTGAAGACTTATTGTGAATAGCATAAACATTAAAAATGGAAACCACTCAGGAAATGCAGTCTCAAAGGATAAGTCTTTAAAAAAGAAAGGAATCATTTTGGCTTATAAAGTGAAAAAATGCCAAGAGATGTCTAATGAGCCTAGAACTGGGATGTATCATTTCCAGGATGAAGTGTCTGTAAAGTTTTAATGCATGTCACAGATTTAAACTGGAACTGGAAAGCATGACTTTTTGTGCAAAACCACTCAAAATTTATAAGTAGGCAATATCCATGTCCTGACAGTGAACATTCTTTCAACACATAGAATCATAGATTCATAGAATCATATAATTGTTTGAGTTGGAAGGGACCCTTAAAGATATCTAGTGCGACTCCCCTGCAGTGCAATTCACAGTTATATCAGGGTGCTCAGAGCCCCGTCCAGCCTGACCTTGAGTGTCTGGGTATCCACCACCTCTCTGGGCAACTTGTTGCAGTGCTTTCACTACCCTTGTTATTGTAAAAAACCTTTTGTTTTTCTTACATCCAATCTAAAATTTCCCTCTTTTAGTTTGAAATAATTTCCACTTGTCCTATCACAACAGACTCTGCTAAAGAGTCTTTTGCCTTCTTTCTTACAGTCCTCCATTTAGATATGGAAAGGCTGCCCGCTCCCAGGTAACTCCCTGGAGCCTTCTCTTCTCCAGGCTGAACAGCCCCAGCTTTCTCAGCCTGTCTTTGTAGGAGAGGTGTTCCATCTATTGAGTCCTTTTTTTTTGTCCCTCCTCTGGACATGCTCTAACAGGTCTATGTTCCTCCCATATTGAGGTCTCCACATCTCAGCTGAGGTCTCACTAGCACAGAGTAGAGGGGCAGGATCACCTCCCTCTCCCTGCTGGCCACACTTCTTTTGATGCAATCCTGGATCCAGATGGCATTCTGGTCTGTGAGGGCACATTGCTAGTTCATATTCAACTTGCCAGTACCCTCAGGTCCTTTTTGGCAGGGCTGTGCTCTATCCTTACATCCCCCAGCTTGTAGTGATAGTGGGAATTGCCACAATACAGCTGCAAGGCAAAAGATGTTTCTACAACCTACTCCTAGAGAAAATATCTTTAAAATGTCTTAGGATTCCAAGTAGATCCCAGATGTAAAAGTGAACTAGTCATAAATCAACAAGCTATTTTTAGTTTCATTTTAGTTAAACCTTTACATATAAATTTGATTTTTCAGTTTGTTGATGTTTTTCTATGGGTAATTGTTTGGTTTCGATCTTGAAAGTAAAATCTGTGTATTTTTGGCTATGGCAATGGGAAAGGATGAGTAAAAATAAAAGAGGCCAAAAGCCTTGTCCAGAAGAAAAAACAAAAACAAACAACAACAACAAAAACAATAGAATTCAGCTTTTCTTAGTTAAAACTTCTTGACTTTAGGCTAGCATTTGCTTTATTTAAGAATCATATTTTTTTTCATACCAAGTTAGGAGAACAGCTAATGGGAGTACTGGCAATGTTTAATCTCATATCGTAAGCAAGAGATTTACATATGCAATTGATAAGCCTCTTAATGAGCCCAAAAGCAAGTTTACTTTCATTCTTTCTCTAGAAACCTATCATAGCTTTCATAAAACTTTGTATTTACCAAACAATAAAGTTATCCTCACAGCAGCTTTCTCTTACTCTCGTTCAGTGAATTCTAGGTGAACTTGTCTTTGCCCGATAGAACCAATGCTGGCTCTTAGCTGAAGCAGCATAAAACAGAATAATTAAATAATTACTTTGCAAAAACAAACCACCTCAGAGTCTGAATAGAAAATAATCTTATCTTCCAAACTAATATTGATTCATTGCAATTTTTACTGTTTTCTATTTTTATATATAAGATTCATTTTTTTATTAAATCTCATTTGTGAAGGTTAGGAATGCAGTAGCTAGCTGTTCTGAAGATACAATAGGAAGATTTTATAATACTTAGATTTAAAATACATATATTTACATAACATTAAAAATCTATATAAGCTTAGCAACTGCATCTGCTAGCACAAAATGCCAGTGCTTCCTATAAACATTTGCCATCATATGCCATTGTTCTCTATTTATTTGCCATTTGTCTTCAGCATATATCAAAAATATCTCATTTTTTCTTACAATACTTAATTATTGAACATAAGTTAAATAATCCTTTCAAAAGGTACCTGATCACTTTTAGTTGCCAAAGTTTAAACTTTTATTATTCAGATGTTTCAGTTCCTTAATATTCATTTTATATAGTTATACTTTTCTAATTTATTACCTAAAACCAGGTCAGCTCATAAACGCATACAGAGTTAAACAGAAAGTTCCATAAAATGTGGGATCTCAGACATAGCCATTGCCAGAACTTTTATGAAATTGGTTTGAAAGAAAAATTACATTAGGAAAAACTGCCAGTTTTCATACATGTTTTTAAGTATAAACTTATGTAAGTTTGTAAAAGTATAAACTTTTAAGTATAAAGTGCCTAAAACCACTTTTAGATCACTGTTGAAGATCTGGACAGCAGTGGTAGTCCCTGATTCCAGACCTCAAACCAACCATTCATTCTGTCCCTACTCTGTTACTCAGGAAGTATAAAGTGACAAAAGGCATTTAGATGGCACCCTATACTGTGCTGAGACCTGGTACTTCTCACTTTGTTCATATGACTGCTGTGAAACTGGGAATGTTGTGGTGGAAAAGCATGCCTTGCTCTAGAACTTGGGTCATCACTGTGTAGCTTTGAGTAAAGATTCACTTCAATCCCTTGACAAAAACTGCAGGCTGCATGCTCCATGGCTGCCTGCAGGAGCTAGGTTAGATGTGCTGATGTGTGATAATGGCAGTGTTCAGGCTTTCACTTAGTTCCAGCCTGCCATCATGTGCACTGTGTCACCTACTTGTATAGCTGGCAGTGGATGCATTCTGCATAGAGCAGAAGCGGCTGCAGGACAGGCTCAGCAGCAGCCAGAGCAGCCATAGCACCGTGGAATACTTTCTGCGCTCAGATGTGTCAGTGCAGGTTTCCGTACACACAATTCTTGATAGTTTTATTTAAGAGGGCTCTTTTATCTGCTACTTACCAAAACATTTGCTTAGGACTTTGCAGCAGTTCAAGCATGGGGTGACTCATGGAGATGGCCTTGCTCCTGAGGTAGCAGCTGACAGCCCAGGGCCTCTGGTATTCTGCAGGCTTGGTTCTCTCGGCCTCCCACTCTGTCCTGGCCTGATAAGCACTGATAAACAGTGGCCTTGTCTTGTGCTGAGGCTTCTTGTGTAGCAGCAGTACAACAAACACTGAGGAGCCCTCCAGGCTGGTGCTGCTGTCTAGTAGGAATGACTGCAGGCCTGCTCTGCAGGCGTTTGCTGCTGGAGACATTTTCTGGGCTGCAAGGAGAAAGCAAAGCATGCTAAGAAGGCTTGATAGCTTTGACAGAAGGATCTGGAGGCATCTGCTTTTTTCTTTAATCAGGCAAAAGCAGGTTTTGCTGGCACAGCTACATGGACACTGAGAGCTTTTGTCAGGACATTCCAGTTGTACGGACTGGAAAAAGCAGTGGATCTGAATATAAAGGCAACTCAAAAGTTTTCTATCTTCATTCAGAAGCGAAGTCCCTTTGACTTCCAGTAGGATTTTGGAATTAACAGCTTTAGAGACCCAAACTAAGTAAATCATTCAGCCTTTCAAAACAGATGCCTGAAACTCACTGACTTTCGACAATCCCACTTTGCACTCCTTAACTGCAAAATAATATTTGAAAATGGAGGTCAGTCACGTAGATTATTCATGTAACTTTAACCATCTGAAACGCATGTGTGTAGTTTTCTGAATTCTCACAAAATTAAGAAATGAGTATTGATGAGGGAGAGCCATCCTCTCTCTTGCTTTACTTTTCTATCCAGAGGCTTTGATCAACTACTCAACTTTTAGATGAGAATCATCGAATCAGCGAATCATAGAATCATTAAGTTGGAAGGATCCTTAAAGGTCCTCTAGTACAACTCTGCTGAAGAGTCTATCCTTCTCTTTAGCAGG
This sequence comes from Bambusicola thoracicus, assembly GCA_002909625.1. Classification (NCBI taxonomy): domain Eukaryota; kingdom Metazoa; phylum Chordata; class Aves; order Galliformes; family Phasianidae; genus Bambusicola; species Bambusicola thoracicus. The sequence continues at coordinate 13,873 of PPHD01017153.1, forward strand.
GTCTGCTAAATGAGAATGAATCTTGATAGATAAGAACAAATCTTGCCTTTAGATGTTTCAGAACTGTAAATATTTTTCTTTTCCCATTCCACCTCTTTAACCCCTTCAGCTTTATTTTATCCCTTCTACTGGAAAAGGACAAACTTCAGTTTGCAAAAAAAGCAAACTGAACTGAGAAATGAACCCACAAGCTACTGTCACATTTGAGCATTCACAGTTCTTTCAGAGAGAGCAAAACCTCCCGTGCTTTCTACATTCTAAGGAACGCAGAGAAGAGTCTCTTTTATATATGGAAAACTGCTGTCACAAAATGCTTGAGAATGCTTCACTTGCTCTATAGTAACACTCCTCATAAGAATACAGAGGAGATGCTAACATCCCATTGCTGTTTTCCAGGGCAGTGGATTGTCCCTTGCCTCAGCTGCTCTGACAACAGAACCTGTGACTGGAGAGAAATAATGTGGCAGCCCCATGGCTGCCAATACTCCGTGCTTGATAAGCCCGAGCTCCAGCAGTGTGTGGAGGGCAGAAAGGTAAGTAACAGATTCTACTCTTTAATTTCTTGCTATTTATTGGATATTTAGTGTTCTGGAATCTTAAAAGAAATTGTATAAATGATGTTTAAGAAAAATCCCTTTTTATTATAGTGAGGAAAAAATTTTGGACAGAGAATCTACTATCAATAATTTTGCCTCCTATGCAGTCACAGTTGTACACTGCCATTTCACATAAAATTCAGGTCACACCAGTGAAATTTCAAGCTCTGCAATGTACATGGTTATCAGTGAGACCTGCAAGGAGTATCCAAGCATGGTAAACAGAGAAGGGATTTGCACTGTTACAGTTTGTCTCACACTACATGCAAGTTTAGTTTCTTCTGCTGCATACCTAATGCATGGCATTGCTTGTGCGCACTAATCTTACCAAGTCTTCTTGCACATTCTTTTCTTATAGTGAAGCTTCTAAGGTGATTGCTTGGAAATACAAGGTCTCCTTAATAGGCATGCTATGACTATAAAACTGTTGAGAGAGAGCTCTGATCTGAGGCTCAGGTACATTACTGAGGATACAAGTATCCAGAAAGTAAGTAAGTAATTGTTATAAAGATTTTTTACAGTGTATTGTCTAGATAAGAGAATAGTAATTAACATTTTGGTAGAATCTGATACAACTTCTGTATGGACAGATACAAAAATAATAGTCTTCCAATTAACATTTTGTCCTTCGTTTCTGATCATTTCTTGTCCTGCACAGAGCTCTTCGCTGTCGTTTGGCTCGATTTCTGCCTGTGGGTTTCTCCTACCATACTTTTCTCAAAAAAAAAA
>PPHD01017154.1:0-15197 GCA_002909625.1 Bambusicola thoracicus
CAGGGAGACCTCATTGCGGCCTTCCAGTACTTGAAGGGAGCGTATAAACAGGAAGGGGAATGACTGTTTACAAGGGTGGATAGTGATAGAACAAGGGGGAACGGTTTTAAACTGAGATGGGGAGGTTTAGGTTAGATATTAGGAGGAAGTTTTTCACTCAGAGGATGGTGACGCACTGGAACAGATTGCCCAAGGAGGCTGTGGATGCCCCATCTCTGGAGGTAGTCAAGGCCAGGCTGGATGTGGCTCTGGGCAGCCTGGGCTGCTGGTTGGCTACCCTGCACATAGCAGGGGGGTTGAAACTAGATGATCATTGTGGTCCTTTTCAACCCCAGCCACTCTACGATTCTGTGATAACAGGAGTAAACAGTTTCTACAATTTTATACAATATTTTTTAGCCAGACAGCTTATACGTTAATTTATAAGACAGTAACAGTGAAACTCAGCCACCTACTATCTAGTTGTTTGTTACCCTTAGTAAAACAACTTTGACTTCTGTTGTTCACTTTACTCTTCAATAGCATAGTCTTTCGCCTTTTTATATTTCTGTAAGTTAACGTGTTGTTTTTAAAAGAAACAGACTGACCTTGAAGAAAGTGATAAAACTGAAGTATGAAAGTATTTGCAGATGGCCACAACCTCCCGATGCTCACTGTCCGTGAGTTGCAGTGTTTCTAAGAACTTGTTAGCCACACGCTCAAGGGCGTCTTCAGGCCATGGCTGAGAGAGAAATGAGGAAAATTTAACTGTTAGCAGTCCTTAAAGTATAAAAAATATTTTTTTCTTTATTTGATACACCAGTATGAGACATGCTAGTCACAGCTATGTCTCAAGAGCAATGAACCAATATAAGGAATGCATCAGGCAACAAGGTCACTACCCACACAGTCTGTCCTCATGAATCCTGGATGATGTTCTAGTTAAAACTGCATATTACCATTTTATCCAGGGATTTCTGCATCTGTCGTCCTTTGGCAGATAAATTAATTTACTTCAGCACCAGGCCAACCCATAGAGCTAACTGCATTCAAATTGAGAATAACATTGCTTTTGTATCAAGTACTATTAGTTACAGTAGTTTTCTAACTTCTATTCTTATAGCCTTTCGACAGAACACATATTTGCTAGTCATTGCCATGATGCTCTTTAGCAGACCACAGTAATTATAACCATTTTACAATCTAGACCTTCAAAATATAGACATTATGCAATAAAATGACAAATTACTATCACCATGCTGAGATTACTCACTACTTGAAAACAAAATTTGTAGTAACAAAGTCTGAATTTGACTCACTGACGAAACACTGAGATTTTACAGGAAAGAGCTTCAAAAATACGGCCAAAAAATGCCCATGGTATTTCAAAATTTTGAAAAAACAAGAGTATTATACATTGAATACAAAAGGAAATATATGTGCAAACATATACAAATAAAGACATTGTTAAAAAACAAACAGTTTGTTGGGGAAAAAAACAAGTACTTTCACATACCTGGAACCAGTCAATAGTACAGCAGTTGATAAGTGAGGGGAACTGTCTCAGACGATTGCGGAAAGCATCTCCAATTGGGCTGAACGCTACTACAATATGGAGATTTTCTTTGCAGCAGTTCACAAAATATGCAAATAAGGCCAAGGGACTGAGTTCTTCATGTTTATTACCAGCTTGTGCTACTGCACGAACACCCTTGAGAATAACATATATAAATATACATTGGACATATAATTACTTATTAAGTATTTCTGTATTTAACAATACTGTTATAGACAGCATCACCAGAATACGTCAGAACAAAAATTAAAAACAACATGAGTTCCAGAAGGATAAGACATATTTGGTTAAGACAGATGGTTAAGATGCATTCAGAAAATCAAAATCTAAAATCTGCTCCCTCATGACATAATGAGGGAAAGTCTTTTGGTGATAAATACATTAAAAAAAACTTAATTACAATCACTCTTTTGTCACTCAAAGAAATTTAGGACATACGAACAGATGAAGCAAATTAGTACTCTCGTTACAGAAAAGCTACTACCACAAAAGCAAATGTCCACATTCTTCTTCTGCACAGTATAATGTAAAAACTATGGCCTCAGCATATCTGTGAATAAACAAAGTTTCCTATGCGCATAACTTAATGCATTTGTATGCAGAGCATGAGGTCAGAGTTAAAGCCTGCAGTAGGCATAAGCTACTCCAGTTTACTAGTAAGTGGCCGATTCTGCTAAAAGCCTAAAAAAACCTCAAGTTTAAGTGCACGTGTCCAGAAGCCATTTTGATTTAAGGCACACTTCACATTGAACTGACAAAATGGAGATGACATTTAAGAGAATTAAGGATACCTCAATGATCTCTTGCTTTTCATCTGCTGCAAAAAGATTGGGTACCTCCCCAGTGTTGAGTAGACTATCAATGTCTTCTAAAAAGCTTTCTTCTTTAATCTGTGCATCTGTGATTATAAACACAGTTTTCAAGCCCTTTACACCTGCATTCCTCAGGAGGTTCTGAAAATGCACAACAGTTAAAATATTGTAAACTCCAAAACATTCTTCATCAAAATTAAATCAAGATGCAAAGATGTTATTAATACTAACTTTCAGATCTTCTCTCCACTCATTTGTGCCATAGGTTTTGGAAACCTCTGGTTGAAAAACACACATTTTTGCCATGAATGCTGCTAGACGAGTCAAAGACTGACGTCCACTTCCTCCCATGCCAATCAACAAAGCATTACCTCCTGACTGCTTCAGAATACGGCTTATACGAGACAAATGTTCCAACACATACCTAAATTTGAGACATGTTAATTACCAAAATGGTAGAAACACACATTCATGCACCAATGAATCTGTTAAACATATACAGAATTACTGTCTCCAAAATAAATTTCTGAAGGCATACAGAAGAGGAGAAAGGTAGTAGCATGCACCACAGCACAGTAAAATAAAAATGTCTTTTTTGTGAAGTAGAGAAAGGAACGGCATCTTCAGAAAGCAGGATCTGTACGTTACTTAGAGTCCTATCTATTGTGAAAACACAAGCATAATTCATTTTGCAATTATGAAGCAAAGTCTATAGGAGACTTTGCACAAGGCACAGAGTACATAAGTTGAGGAGGAATAAAATTAAAAAAGGTTAAAGTCTTTCAAAGAATACAAACTCTGTTATTTGTCTAAACAACAAAATAATTCACAGTCAAATCAGGACGTTATCCATGAGATCGGCCTTTAAGGCTACAAACATGGTCTCCTGTGTGCCCCTCCAAGACGTAACAGGGATATTGCTTCTACACTTAGGCCTCTTGGCCTTTCCTCAGGCTGCCAGCTCTTCATACTACCAGTACATTTGTATAAACAGGTACTTATAAACCCAGTTTGTCAAAATGACCTAAGTTACATAAACTGTAATCATCTTCACAAATCATCTATATATCAAATTACAGTGGCAAAGAAGCACCAAGCCCTAGAAATAGGGAGGAGGATTGAGTTGCGTCCTCCTAATCTGTCTCAGTTGTAGCTCTGCCTGACCATAAGCTAAGGAAATCACAGCAGCCCGCAGAGCCTAAAATGTCACAAGATTAGCTGGAGCATCAAGCTGTGCACATGTCCCAAGTGGAGACTGCTTGTGCTGCATGACAACAAGACAGGCTGTGACAGTGCTGTATCTCACTTTGTACCTCAACCCTAGAATCTTTGTCTTTCATCATATGAAAGTCCAATGAAAGTACAAATGGGTAAACTGACATCCATCTTCAGTGGTAAGAGAGGCTCAGCAGAAGTACAGCACCAAATATATTTGTTACTTCTGTAACCACTGAAGAATACATTCAAAGAGGCCCTCTGGAAAAAAAAAAAAAACTTATTACATACATTCTGACAGAAAAAGGCAAATGGCTAGAAGAAAAAAAATGGTTCATATCCATCCAAAAAAGCACACCATCATGAACGCTGGTGTGGACATGCAAAGGGGATGATATATATAAAAAACAAGCCTGCAAAATTGGATAAACAGAATGATCAACTACTGTATAGAGCTCTTTGTGCTATAATACATATTGTAGGCACCTGAAAACCACAAGGTTCATTCTCATTTTGTGGACTTGATTATATTCTTCCAGACACTGCTCCACAACATCACCAAACACCTGAATACTTGGAATTTCAACATAAAGACTTTCATCTTCCTCAAGTTCTGGATTAACATAGTCACCAAAAAACAAACTTCTCATGTTTTCTTCTGTTACCTATGGTGAATATGCAACAGATTATAAGGTCATATTTAACATCAGTATTTATCAGTTGGAAAAAAAAAAGAGCATCTAGACAAACACTCAAGATAGCAAAGCAAGCACTCCAATATTTTAACTCACTAATGCCCCCCTCAAAATTCCCTATTTCCCATACTAAACTATATATATATACACACACACACATATTTTTCTACACAGTAGTCTCATGAGTATGAACATCTAATTACAACAAATTTACAAAATGTATGTTTAGCACATATCAACGTGTGAAATGAACAGTTATGGCCACAACGTTATTTCTTCTTAAGAGCAATGAAATGGTAGAGGAAGAAAAAACAAAACAAAACAACAACAACAAAAAAAGAGAGAAAATAAAATCAAGAAATACATCATAACATGATTAATACAATATTTAAAATACTAAAATGTCATTATAATTAAAGAAAGCAGTCTACCACAGCAATTAGTCACAGGCTAGATTTAAAAACAGAATGTCTCTTTACCCAGTAAGCCAGGACTCTGGAATTCTATTCATAATATTTCTATTTCTAGGTATTGTATCATGTGCATATCCCAGCTACATTTGTGGTAGGGATTGTTTATAAATCATGTGTTGTTGTTTTCTTCCTGCAATCTGTCATTGCCCAATGATTCTGTGTGTGCTGCTACATCTCCAAGAAAATATGTCACAGATTTATTATTTTCTTAAAGTCGTTCTGCTTATCTACCAATTAATTGGATGCTTTATTTCAGAGATCTTAATAAGAGACTGCACTTGGTAGGAGAGTTTTCCTAATACATAAATACTTCAGCTTTTTTGGATAAGCTTAAAGCAAGTTGTATTCAATTTTTACTTGAATTTTGGATACACAATTTGTTTAATGGAAAACTAAGCCCACCTGTATTTTAAATGAAATACAGTTTTGAAAAAAAAAAAGTTCACATACAACAGTCACACTCTTTCAAACATTTTAACTTTTTCTCAAGAATTCATTTCCAAACTCAATTCCAATTTTTGAGCATACTTAATCTAAATTTCACTTGCAATTGGGAAACTTTCTAGTCCCAAGTTTATAACGAAGCAATGATTCAACAACATATTAATGAGATACTCACAGGTACGTTTCCTTGACTCAGATGTGCAAAAACTGAATCAAATGCTTCTTTGAAATGTTCTTTCACAATATCTTTCATTAAATTGAACAACCACGCTCTATCACTGTCTTCCACCAGACGGTCGTAGAAGACACGAAATACCTCGTGTACAAACAGACGAATCATTGTCTGTTTGCTTTCAACTGAAATTCTCTTAATGAGCAAGCAGCCATGGATAACACGTGAGAAGTCACGCAGGTTGAAGGTATAATGAGACTTGGCTGGTGTGGGCAAAAGATTTTTGATGGCTCTCTTATACATCTAAAGACAATACAAACAAAATCAACAAGACATTAACACTGGTTATATTATTATATCTTTTAAAAGATCTTTATATCTTCCAAAACTGTATTTTTCCAAGGAAAACTGCTCACAAATTTAAGAAATGCTAATAATGTCTGAAGATCTCAAAGTCTTGTGAGTATATCAGATTCTTCTCATGGAGTTTTGGAACATACATATACTATTAATCAAAATTTTGTTTTGCCTGTTGTCCTACATCCAAAGCTCAATTCTTCCATTATACTTTAAACCTAGGAGCCAGGCTTACTGGGATGCAAAATCATGCTGGAATAGATTATCACACAGGCATATATATAAAAGTCTGACTATAAACACACTTTGATGCAGACTGATGAGAAAAAGCTCCACAACAGCATTAAAAGACAACGCTCTAAAAATCAGTCTAAGATGCTTAAGTGAATATTTTAAATAGCATATGTAATTAAATGCATTCAAACTGCAGCATATAGTAGCTCTTTTGAGCTGCCACTATTATTTTTTTTCTTAAAAAAATAATACACTTAGAAATTGCATACAGTTGGGCCAGATTACTTCAGTTTCACAAGCGTCTGTGAAGTCTTCTGTCATACTAGAGTCAGATTCTACAAAGCTGCATGTCCACATTAGCTTCCTAATTTTGCCTGATGTATGTGGACAGGTACCATGAAGACCACACTGATTCAACACTCAAAGACAGTTTTCCTAGAAAAAGAGGATTACTGCAGCCAGAAAACTGGATAGCTTTATCAAGACATATGAGCCTGTATGTTAAAAAGGAACAAAACTTCTGAAAGCACTATTTCACCAATTAAATTATTATAGAGATAGAGGAATTTTACTGGACAAAGAAAACTTCCATAAAGACATTTGCCTCTTACCTCTAAAGTGGCAGTGACAATTTGATTTCCAACTGAGAAGTACTCAGGAGGAAATTCCTGAGACCGCAGGTACAAAGCCACTACGGTAGAGAAGATGCGGATCATTGTTTCGTCACTAAAAGAATTGATAGTGCAAATGTTGAAGTGCCGCAAAAATCGAGGAGAAACGGGATTCCTCCCACCGCCTGGAGGCCCCATGGCAGCAAGTAAGTGTATATCAACGAGGGTAATCTTAGATGTGTCCTTCAAGTCATACCTTAAAAAAAATTATAATGCAATATTTAGATAGACATTTACAGATAGTACTCATTTGTTACAGGTTAGATGCATCTATACTACAAAATGCTTTCTGTGTGCATAACATATACAGATATATATAAAAACATCATTGAGAAAAAACAATAAGCCCTAGCCTTGAAACTAATTATGCCTTAGTTAATCTTAAGAAACCATTCTGGTCTGAAAAATTACTTGTTTAATAACAGTTAAGTGAAACCTGATACAGAATTTTGAAACAGAAACCAAGCTTCAATGTTTTCCATATAAACCAAAGCTACTGTAAAATCTACAAAGCTCTTTAAGAAATATTTTAAAATAAAATTCAAGTGAATAATGTATCAGCACATCAAGCAACTTGAATGTTTCAGTTTTATTTCAAATAATTACCAAATTCCATGGTCAAAGAACTGTCTTAAAAGCTCTATAGGGGGCTGTGCACCGTACTTCTCCAAAGCAGGCATATTCATATCATCTATAAAAATGATGCACTTTTTTCCCATTGGAGGACCAAAGACTCCTTTGCGCCTCTTGTCCAGCCTGGCCATAATAATGTTCTAAAATGCAGAGAGGAATATTTACAATGATGATTAAATATTCATATTAGTCACATTTTAAAAAGACAAATTGCCTGCTCTACTAACCTGAGTCTGGTTGGCACTGGTTCGAGCTGAAAAATTAATGAAAAAGGGAAAGTAGCGCTCCTCATCCAAGTTGTTCATCAACTTATCCTTGACATATACGGATTTCCCAGTACCTGTAGGTCCCACTAAAAGGAGTGGTCTTCACAAAGAAAGAAATAAAACAAAAGAAATCACAGACTGCAAAAATCTGAACTACAAATTAACCGCCACTAGAAGACAAAGACTTTTTGACATTTTCCTGCCTCAAAAAACATAAAATTCCTTAAAAAGAGAAGACAATATGGTGTTTTGAAATACTCACTTTCCATGGGTAACAAACAGTTCCATCAAATAGGAATATCGGACTGTATCCATAGTTGGGATAATCATATCTTGAATCTTCACGTTTTTACCACTGTAATCAATATTTTTAATAAACCCATTCCAATGAATCCAACGTCCTCTGCCTTTCATCTTGGAAAAACACATATGCAAAAACAAAAAAGCAACAACAAAAAAATCCAATCAACCAACCATACAGAAGAACATAAGCTCAACTTCAAAAGAGCAAGTACTTGCTCTTCTAGTATTTTCAAAGGATACAAAACAGAACTGTAGTAAATTGCCTATGGGCTCAATATCCTTTTTTCCTTCTAGGAAGTTTTTTGGTACGTAGAAAACCAAACTTGAGTCTATCAGCTTAGCTTTAGTTAGAAAAGAATCATAACTGATATGCACAGTTAGGTATTTTCTAAAAAAAAAAAAAAATTTCAGAACTTAGTATTTTAATAAGAATAATAAATGAAGTATGCACTGTGGGATCTGATTCAATACTAATGCTCTATAACATCCAACAAACTCTGAAGTTGAAATATCCACCCAGTGCTATTTTCATTCCACTCAGACTGTACAAATGTTCAGCCAATGTAGAAGCAAGAAATCATACCTCATACACATAGTCATACACCAAACCTTTCTCTTCAAAGGGACACTCCCATTTTCCCACGACTTTTGGTACTGGACTTGTTCCAGATTTGCCAGCCAAAGTCTCCCTCAAGAAAGTATCAAAAATGATTCTGCTGTCACTATCACAAGTGCCACCAATGGACCAGACTGTGGCAAAAGCAAAGGAACCCTGCAAGGGCAAAATGACAAGCAACAGTCTGAAAAACTGATACATAATCTGAGTTTTGTATAGTCTGATTACCAGATGATTCAGAAAAATATTTACAGGTTGCCCTAGAATAAAACCTGGTCGAGAGGGATGTAGAAATCTGATTAATGACAAACTAAACTCTCATTCAAGGAAATATATAAAAAAAAGCGCACAGACTGAAGCATTCTGTCACGTGCCAAAGTCTGAGAATAGATCAGCCATACTTGATCTCAGGGATTTTCTAATTGCAAACCAGGATCTAGGAATTTTCAAGTAAAGTTTTAAATAGAAACATCTACATTTTGGTTTGGGTTTTTTTTTCAGTTTATCTTACAGAGAGCCATAAAGGTCAGACACAGGGTCTGTCTGCTATAATTCATAGAAAACACTCCTCCCAAGGAAATTTTGCTCAAACAAGTCAATAAGTATTACATAGACATATGTAATATGTCCTTTTGTCTGTTCTAAGGGAGACCAGATACTTTTGCTTTAGCTAATTACTCGGATGGTTGGAAAGCACACCTAATAAAAACAGTAGTTATCCCTGTTAATTGGAAAAACAGTAAAACCCCAGTTAATTGTAAACAGTAAAATATTTAATTGTATTTGTTACTTGTTACACTACTACCACATCCTGGCAACTCCAAAGGTTGTTGGGGGGGGAAGGTGAACAACAAAGATGCAAAGCTGTTTCTCATTTATCTTAATCCCAAATTAAATTGGCATTGTTAGTCAAAGTGGATTTGAAGACAACTGTATGCAGAAATAGCTATACATCTTACAACAAGTTTAAAAAAGCAACCAACCATAATCAACACACGGATATTTTTGTTGTTGGGATCTTGTTGTACTGTTGGACACATCAACATTTCAAAAAGCCGTGTAAGAGCTACTACAGCATTGCTATTGCTTGTAGGTACCAGCTCCTAAGAGATACAAAAGGAAGGGTATTATACTTCATGAGTTAAGGTAGCTTATCTTTTGGAGTTATACTAACACTATATACTATACTATTTACTAATACTAAAATAATTAAATAATTAGCTAATACAGAACAAATATGTGAAGGCAAGTTTTACACTAATTTTTATTCTAAAGATCATTTATGACCCTCTGTACTTGAAATGTCAAAACACAGAGGTTGTTAAGCACATTCATGGCCACCAAACAACCAACTATAATCACACATCTTAAAACGAAAGGAATACACACAAAAACAACTACAGCAATGAACAGAAAGCAAAAGTCTATATGCTATAATGCAGTTTGCAAAAAAAAAAAAACAACCTACACATGTTTTCCTAAAGCTTAAAAAGTGTTCCTTATTTGACACAACATCTTTAAAAGAAAAAAGCCACAGAACACACCTAAAATATAATTACCTCCAAAAACAAAAAAAGAAAGACTTTCCACTCAGTATTTTGAGTAATTGATTTTTTTTTTTCTAAAGAACAGGGTGAAAACTATGACCTACTTACAATACAAGTCACACCTAATACTCTTGTTCTAACTTTTCCGACTAGACACAAGAGTTGCCCTTCCCAAAACTCCAAGAGGAGGCTGCTGCATATGCACTGTATTTGCTCGTCAGGAGAGAACAGCCCCTCCCCTCCCCAAGTTTAACTGAATGTAAGCAGACAACTAACTACTGCAGGAAAAAAATAAATCACAAAAAATACCTTGCACTTTTTCTGACGAAGTTGTAATGCTGGTGGTATTAACCAATCAAAAAGCCCTTGTAGAAGATCCTGATGCTCCTTTAAGTTAAGAGGTTCAGGCAGTTTATTCAACCAAGAGGTAACAAGTGGTGTCCAGCCCAGTTGTGAAGGTTCCAAATAAATCATGCCACAGCGACTGACCGTAGCAGGCTAAGGAAGAATTGTAAACTCATTCTATTATAAATTTAATATATTGAACCTTATTTTACATTTCCCTTAAATAAAAAAAACTTACTGATGCCTGGGAAAGGTCCATTGTTTCAAAAATAAGACTCATCTGAAGAGACATCTGGATGATCTCCCCACTCATCAAACAAAGCTTCAAGAAAAGAAAATCACAAAGATTACAAAGAAGAAAGCATTTAATTGCTAATTATTCTTCCTGTCTCACTAGAAATTCTACGTGAATATCAGTAAAACCATGAATAAGCAAAGGTGAGGCCAACCACATAAATGTTAAATCATTTGGAGCAGTATCCTGCCAGTAGCTTTATTACCAATAACTAATCCTGCATATGACAGGATAAAGAAAAGGCCTCAATCAAAAGGAGAAAGAAGGTCTGCTGCTATTGTTGCTACTAACGAAGCATTCCAGTTGGAGAGCCATTTTTCCTGCTTAGAAAAGTAACAGTCCAAATTGAGTATTTTCATAAATTTAAACATAAAACAGTCTGTAATTTTTAGACACACTTTTTCAGAAGTATTGCGCAGTTACAACTTTGACTTCAGAAGTTAATTTTGAAAATCCAAACGTGTTTTCAGTTGAGATTGCAAAAACTTACAATTAAAGACAAGTTTTGAAAACATGGCCTTTATATTTATTGTAATTAAATGTAACTTTATAGATTTAAAATTGAATTATGAATTTTTGTTAGGAGTTCTGATGTTAAGGGGATACTATACATTAAATATATTACAAGTTGATTCTATGATTTTCCAAAAATAAAAAATAAAAAGAAACAACTTCACTAATCTTACAGTTTGCTCCCAAAGCCACCTTGCACTTACACTTTTCAAATGCCAAGCATCACTGTGTGCTTTTGTGCTTTTATTTGCTGAAGATTGTTTGCAAAATGTCATATCAATTTACTTAGGCATCTATTTGCACTGACTGATACCTTTTTGTTGTCATCCAGAACTGTGTTCATGCTTTCTATCCACAGGGTATCAATGGGGCCATCAAAGATAACCCATTTGCGCTCAGGAGTCTCAGATAATGCAAATTCTCTGAAAGTATTAGCAATTATACCATCCGTCCACTAGAGGGGGAGAATGTAGGAACGAGAAGTAAAAGACAGCATATACATTTCAGTTTAAAAAGACAAAAAGTAACACCAATAGTATTTGCCAAAGACTGTTTTAATTGAAAATGTTACATTTTTCTGTTCATTTCCTTTTCATTATTCTTTAACTATTCTTCTCTTGCTCGGAAAAGAGTAGAACACAGATTTGCAGTTTCACAAAAGACCACGCCAGCAAATGGAAATTAAACAGTGGTATTTTGCCTGTAATACTATATTTTTAAAGAAAGAATAGAAAGGCACTTAGAAGTGCTTCTGCTCTGTCTTGCATCTGCTTCTTCCCAGAGTTACCCTAAGTTTCACTACTTCACAGTCCTTTTTTTTTTTTAAATATTGTTTCTTCTCCAAACTAATATTTCACATGTGCAGACATATCAGGTTTTAAGCTTTTCTAAATAGTTTTTTTTATACTGATTTGATTGCACTGGTTAGAATTGGCAGAGAAAATAATCCAGTTAACCTTAGTATGTCTCCCCAGCACGGATGGAAGTATATTAGAACAATGAACCTCAGTGTGGTATCGCTTATTTTGCATGTGTAAACCCATGTAATTTCATACAAATTTATTGCTGCATTTATTTGAAACACTAATTTGAAAATGGCCCTCTAAGTATTAGCTAAAACAACACTTACAACTGTGTTCTCATGTGCATTTAAAGTGATAAAACCACAAATTCAACTGTTCACTATTGAGAATCAAAGAGGTTTGATATATCTGGGAATAGGAAAAAACAAAAAGTATTAGAAACACTACAGAGTAGGAAAACCACATGGGATTATTAGCTCCTAGTCCTTGAGCCCATACTGGTATGTTTGCTTATTTTTTCCTTAAAGTCAACCAACCAGTACTGTTATTTACACTCGAGTCCAGGAAAGGGATGAAGAAATGCTGTCTGGAATTAGGACTTAAAAACCACAAGCAGGAGCAATGTAAAGTGCCTTTCCTGACTCTGAAAACAGCTGAACAATAACACCATGAGTTAACCAAAAGTTAGAATGTAGTTAAACAAGTGCACTCATACAAGCTCCATAAAATCCATGGAAGATGACAGAATAAAAACTGAAACAAGAACAAAAAAAACAAACTGATAGTTTGGCCTTTGCTACATGCTACTTTTAAAATATACATTACCTCATGTGATACCATATCAAACTGCCCAAAAAGCTGACCCATAGTGATCGATTTGGGGTTCACGGTTCTAAAAACTACTCTTTCTTCTTCACCATAACCACGTTCTTTCATAAGAGACAGTGTATCTGCCAACACATGTAGAACTTTGGTCTTCCCAGAAAAAGATTCCCCTACCAGCATAAAGCTGTTAGATAGAAAGAAAAAAAAAAAACTATTAATAGATCTGTCTTGCATTTTAACTATTGCAGACCATATGAAGGACAACAATATTACCTATATGCTATTTATATGTTTAAACATTGTGGTGGATCTGGCCCTCCTCTCTAGAAAAAGCATGCTCACATTCTAAAGGAGCTGCATTCAAAGCCATACATGAACTCACATGCTTACACTGCATATACGTTTAAGTTCTACAGCTCACAACAGTCATTTTAGTTTTAGGTTTACAAAACATCATTTAGGCAGAAAACAGTTGATTTGCACATGTAAACTTGACTGCACAGCCACTGTTGTCCTCTGAAACATTGATCCACTCCTTAATTTCAGTTATTTACAGAATCAAATATTTCCTAGTTTATTTTCCATCCTACACAGCTTGTAGCAGCTCTGGAAAAAGACAAGCAGCAGGAATGTGTACTACACACACGTGCACACACACACATACCAAACTACCTTCAGCCACATTTAAAAATAAGTTTACTGCTCATCCAGCAGAGGGATGTGACTGTAACACTGTCACCCTGGAAGGATTAACTGATGAGCTGAATAGCAACAATCATAAGGGCAGTGTATTGTACACATTCCCTCAATCAGCTTACTGCTCAGTAATAAAAGCTAGGAATAAAATGGCAAAGATCTGACCCAACACAGCTGCTCACTAGCAGCCAACTGAAGCCCGATCAGTCTCCAAGCAGGGGCAGCTTCCCTCCCAGTGAACTTCCCCCACTTTCATCATACAGCATGAGTTATATGGTACAGAATAGTCTTGTGGCCAGTTTGGGTCAGCTGTTCCAGTTCCATCCCCTTGTGCAACCCCAGCCTTTTTACTGGCAGGTCAGTATGAGAAGCTGAAAGATTCCTGACTCAGCAAAAGCACTGCTCAAGAAATTCCCTTCAAAACTCCCTTCAATGCAAAACACAGCACCATATCAGCCACTATGAAAAAAATAATTCTACCTCAACAGTAACTGTTTCAACACAAACTGAACCATTCTGCCATGACATAAACCAAAATGACAACAAATACAGCTTGTGAAATAGTAATGAGAATCTTACCCATGTCTAACAATCATCATTTCATAGGTCTGTATCATTTTCTCTACAAAAGCTTTCACAGGTTGAACATTATGTTGAATACAACATTCACTTGCACATTCCAGAAAATCCTAAAATCAAACCAAATTACAACCTTATCGTTTGCTACAACCATTTTTTTTCTTTTCCCTTTTCTCCCTTTTAAAAAAACAGTTCTCATGTTTACAATTTATAGATGTATAAATCTAGATTAAGTATTTTTATTAGATTTTATTCATTGTAAAATTACAAATAAATAATCACTGCACCCTATTCCTTAAATTATCATCTTGGACTATGATAGAAGAGATTATGATCATTAATAAGGGTTTCACGTTAAATAATACATGTAACACTATTAACCAGAATACAGCAAACACCCCTGGAAAAACAAAACAAAACAAAAACGACAACACTTCTGTACTTCTAATGCTACAACAGGAGTTAACTACCAATTTAATCTTGAGGGGATGTTATATCCTCATCAGGAACTAACAGCGTGCTTGAGCATAGTATGGTTTAGTCAGAAGTTTAGTATTCTCTGGAAAAATTTAAAAAGTTAGTCCATTTTGTCTTTTCCTACACATTCATCTTCTCCCCAGTGATCCTCCTACAAAGGAACTGTGCTTTATTTGTTGCTATAAGTAAGAGAAAAATACAAGTGCAAGGCTTAATTTCACTAAAATAGATCCAAAAATTATGGATCAATTGTATCCAAAAATTAAGAAGGAAACCAGTCAGACTTTTAAATTTGGCAAATTTGCAGATCAGTTTTGCTTTCTTACACTGTCATTCTGAACGTAATGGAACTTGGATGTGAATTATACTCAGATTCAAGAATTTTCTGTGGTACAAATTTCACTGCACACATTCTGAATTTTTTCTTACTTGTCAGTAACTCAAATTACTGTATTAATCACACCTGGTTACATAACAAGGAAAACCAATAATTTTTAGGAAGGAAAGGTTACAAGTATACTTACTTTGTAGTCTGCCTCAGGAAGTTTGATTCCAGGAAATAAATCGCTAGTTATACCCATGAAGAGAGGTATATCACATGACAAAAATTTGGGCTCATTCACATCCTTAATTGATCTAAGAAGCTAGAGAAAACAATTACACATTCTATT